>APFE030566912.1:285848-312323 GCA_000404065.3 Pinus taeda | reverse complement strand
ATGGAGGAACTCAACGCAATGGGGACCATTGCTTCCTAAGGGGGGAGGAATGATCCAGGTGGATGTTGGTGGCCCACCCACCTATCCCATTTGGACCCACACAACTGTCTCTTTCAGTTTTTCAGTTTCCTTAATTATAGCACAATTTACTATTTTTAGCAGTTTTTCGGGTCCTAAACTTCCAGAGCCGTTTTGAGGCCCTAAACTACGTTTTTTTGGGAAATCTACCGCCAACAATTTTTCTATCTAAAAATCGTCTTTTCCGTCGTAGTCCTCTAGAGAGATCTTTCCAACGGGCTATCATGCACGTCAAACGGAGATAATACGACCAATTCGCAACCCCGGGAAGTTGATGTACCAACTTACCCAAAAACGGGGCCCACAATTTGGCGTTTCATCTTCTAGGGTTAGGTTTTGGAATGTGAAGGGTTTTCCATTGTTTCTCGAATATAAATAGGCCTTCGAGCCTCATTGTAACACAGTTCAAAGGCATGTAGCCACACATCTCTTCTCAGAGATAAGCTACCATCGCCCTCGCTGGTTTATTTCTATTTCCGATTGTACGCATATTTCAGTATTTTCCATTAATGAAATAAAGTATTATTTCCGCTGCATCTTTGTGTATATGGTTATCTATGTATTTTATTGCGTTCCTGTTTAAATCTGGATCACCGATTTATGTTTATTCAAAAGGTTTATAGTGTATTGTTTCTTTCGGACCTTTTCAGGAATGATGAGTTGATACCAATTTTATTCATAAATCTAAAAGCGACCCATTTCATATTATAGTTAAAGATTAAAAAAAATAAAATTGAAATGGGGAGTTGTTGTATAGCACAACAGGTCCTCAAGAAAGAAGGCTCCTAGCACACATATATTGAATTTTGAGTTTTCAAAGAAATAATGGTCAAGGATAGGTTCCCCATTCCTACCATTGATGACCTCTTATATGAGCTAAAAATGCAATAAATTCTTCATTGAACTTGATCTTTGTTCCAACTATTGCCAAATTTTCATGAAGGAGGAAAATAGTCCAAAAACTATGTTTTGCACTCATAAAAGCTATTATGAGTTTTTGGTAATGCTCTTTGGCCTTTGCAATGCACCTTTGACCTCCCAAATCTTCATGAACAACATATTCCAACCCTTTCCTCGTGATTTTGTCCTCATTTTTTTATGACATCTTGATCTATGGTAGAATTTAGCATGCCTCTGTCACCCATGTGGACAAGGTCTTAAAATTGCTTGTAAATCATCAACTCTTTCTCAAGAGGTCCAAATGTGTCTTTGGTGTCTCTAAAGTGAAATATTCAGGTCCTATTGTTAGTCATGATGATGTGTATGTGGGTTTAAGGAAAATTCAAGCAATGAAGGATTGATCCCATTTCAAATCTCTTAAAAGTTTAGGAGGTTTTTGTAGTCTCATTGGTTATCACTAAAAGTTCATTAGTAACTATGATAAGATTCCAACTCCTCACAAGCTCACTTAAAAAAAATGCTTTCGATTCGAATGCAGTTTTAGAATAGGCCTTCTAGGATTTGAAGAATTTTGTATTTGCAACCCTAGACCTCACTTAGCCTGACTTCTCTAAGAGCTTTGCCTTCAAGTGTGATACATCTAATAAAGGCATTAGAGTAGCACTCATGCAAAATGAATGACCATTACTTTGTACTAGCAAACAACAATGTGAAAAGTAGTTGGGAGAATCAACTTATGTAAAAGAAATGACACCTATATTTATTAAGGTACATTGCACTCAATAGTTCATCGTGACCTCATTAGGATCTATACTTTGGCCATTGTTAGACCCTCTTCCATGCATTATTAGGGAAACACATGACCGCTTTTCATTTGCTAATAGACATTCCCTATCGTTTGCGCCTTTTCTATTTTTAGTAGGTGTATTTTTAGTGGGGGTGTCACCTATAACACTTATTGGACATTATTTGGAGGATGACACAAATAATTCCACTTCATTAATATAAATTATCCCATGCCCATGCCTTATTAGAGTGAGTACACACTTTCTCCATACTTTGTAGCAGTTAACCACGATTTTTCTCTCTCCTCCCCTTATTATTTAACTTTTAGTCATTTTTTGGAGTTGAATTGAGTTTATTTGGTTAGTATTTTGCATGTGAGAGTTATTAATTAGTTTTAATTGATATCCAACTCCACTTACTTATGATTCACTCTAATTTAAGGTCTCTTAATGTAATTTTGACTTATATGCCAATTGGGGAAATGCTTTTAAGTTATACTGAGTGTATGCAGATGGAACCCCAACCTAATTCAAAATTGTTCTTCCTTCTAGAGAGTCTACATATTGTATTCATGTTGAACAATAACATATCATCATATTTTGTGAGTATTTCAAATTATCTTCTTGGTTCACTAGTCAGTTTATCTTGTATTCTCTCTTCTTTCTTGTTTTCCAAGTAGTTAGTCTAATATTTTGTTCACACTTATATCCTATGAATATTATGATTCAAACCCAACATATTATATGTTGTGATATCTAGCATATACACTTGTTTGGGAAATTTTTCTATATTAAAACAAATCATCACTCCTTGAAATACTTCTTGGAGCAAAGGAATTTGTCTCCTGAGCAACAAAATTGGGTCACTAAAAATGTTGGGATATGACTATGAGCTAATTTAGAAGAAGGGCAAGGAGAATGTGGTAGTAGATGCTCTCTCCCAAAATTATGAAGAAAAAAGGTTCCTCTTTTCACTCCCTTCGAGTAGTGGGTTGGATGAATGATACCCACAAAGAATGGCTGACTAATCCCAAGACCACTTGTTTGATACATCAACTTTAGATGGAACCCCATGCATATTAGGACTACTCTTGGAAAAATAAACAGTTTCTCTATAAAGAGTGTTTGTATTTGAACAAATAGTCCACCTTTAAATTAATGATGTCATCTAAACTCCATGCCTCTCAAATGGTAGGTCTTTCGGGATTTCATGAAACATATGAAGGGATCAAATGTTCATTTTTTTGGAAGGCATGAAGAAGAACATCCACACTTTTTTGGTATGACGTGACCTTTGCCAGTGACACAAGTGAGAAAGAATGAAACCTTCAGGTAAATTAAAATATTTAACCATTCTACTAGTCACATGCATGCATTAGCATTTCTATGGACTTTATTGTGGGGTTACCCAAATTTGGCAATAAATTAGTGATCATGGATGCGATTGAATATCTTTCCAAATGTGCTCATTTTTGCTCCATAACACCTCTTTAAAGCCTCCAGGTTTGCTCAAGTATTCATGGATAATATCCTTACACTCCATGGTATGTTGTAATATTGTTACAAACCATGATCCCACTTTCACTAACATTTTTAGCAAAAGTTGTTTTAGCTCTAGGGCACTTAATTGAACCTTGACATTGCTTATCACCCCCATGATGATGGTTGGACTAAGGCTATCAACAAGTGTCTGGAAGCATATTCGAGATGATTTACTTTATCAAATAATTCCCAATGGGTTTAATGGTTATATAAAGCATAATGGTGCTACAATACAACCTATAATGGTGTATAGTGTCACTCGAATGACTCCATTTGAGGTTGTTTATGGCTAAAAGCCACCATTAGTATTATCCTACTTACCTAAAGTCTTTAAGGTGCAGGTGGTAGATAAAACCATCATAGCTTGAGCTAACATTCTCCACACTCTCAAGATAGTTTGGTAATGGCCCAAAATTGAATGAAGCAACAAGTTGATCAACATCATTTGGAACGCCATTTTGAAGAAGGGGATTAACTATTCCTTTGTCTACAAATTTATAAGCATAATTTCCTCAAAGACAATTAGCACCAGAAGCTTGCTCGCAAGTTGTATGGTCCTTAGAAGGTCCTCAAACATATTGGTCTATTGGCTTACAAATTGGAATTTCCAAGCCACTCTAAAATTCATTCAATCTTTCATATCTAGTGCTTAAAGAAAGTGTACAAATCTAATTGTAGTATTCAAAATAACCTTCCATAATTGGACAAAGAAAGGTTTCATTTGGTTGCAAACTAAGGTTGTCCTTGACAAAAGAGAGTGTTATCTCTACTAGCACACTTCTAGGAGGTCCTTATACAGTGAAAGGATACACCATTCAAGGATGCCACATGGGAGCCAACAAGGTCCTTAAAAAATTCCGTCATCTCTTGAGTAATGTTGCTTTTTAAGGGGGGAAGGGCATATTAGGGTCCTACGCTAACCCCTTAAGTTGATAGATAGGTTGTTATGTATGGAGGCCATCTATGGTAAATAAGGCCCATGTAGTAGTGTGAAAGCAATAATAGTAAGAATGCTTACGAGAAGGCTCTACCAGCTACAAAGTTCCTTATCTACAATGTTCTTAGGAGGTATATAAAACCATATAAAGAAGTAGAAGCAATGTAGTGAAATGTCTTTGTGAACATTACTATCATTAATAAAGTACAACATTTTTGAGGTATTGTGGTTCTTCTATTGTCTATTGTGGTTTAATGTATCATTTCTACCATAAATATGGGTAAAATCTATCTTTTCTTCTCTAAATATTCCATTTTACTAATAAAGAACACCACAATGTGTTAGATCCTTCTTAACATTTGATGTTGTGGGCTTGTTGGGAGTTGATGAATAGTTGGTTGTCAACTTGGTAAGGTAACCTTTCTAGGTTACTCAAAACTTCTTTTATTGGGAGTTCTTACAAACAACCTAAAACTGTGAACCATTGGAATCATTTGTGGCTTCAGTCACTAATAGAGCCTAAGCTTAGTTGGTTGGGATTTGAGATAGGTCAACCTTAACCACAAGTGTGTAGTCCTAGATCTTATGGCGTGAACATTAACGCCCAAAATATATGTTATGAAAATTGATGTACTACATTGTTTGGATCATGAAAAATTCTTTCAAAATCCTTAAACATGTAAACTTTGAGTCAAAGAAGTGTTAAATAACCAATTCGTTTCAAGACATATGAAGCTACCTAATGAATTATTTATATTTCGATTAGTTTCACCCAAATGGAAAACAAAATTGAGCACTTTGCTTTGTCAAAAAGTCCTTAAATGAATGAGAAAAAATTAAAAGAGAGTTATGACAAACTCAAGGATTGCAAGTAATGATTTCAACATAATGTGATTAAGCTAAAAGTAAAAACAAAAAATGGGATACTTTATTAATGCCAGCCATGTCGCTACAATTGTATCATAACCTTCAAAGGTATCCACTTTTTTTGTAAGCTTGGCAAAACTACATCTTCAACATACCCAATATATCACTCTGATCGGGGCGGGGAATTGAACCAATGACTTCACATCAAGGAGTGTCTCAACAAAGCATCCAATCATCGTCTATCTAAGCCCTTTTGATTTTTTTTTGTAAGCCTGACAAAGCTACATCTTCAACATGTCCAATAGATCGCTCCAAGAAGAACAGGGAATTGAACAGATGACTTCACATCAAAAAGTGTCTTTACAGAGCATCTGATCACCGTCTATCCAAGACCCCATAAACTTAAAAATATCCACTTTAAAAATAGAGCAACGTGTGCTTTAAATTCCACATAAAATTTCAAATTCAGAAATAAATTTTTATAAAGGCTGTCCTTACGAGAAGTGCCATTAGCTCATCATAACTTTTGGAGCAAACTTATAATGTTCCTTTAGAAAACATTCTTTAAATTACTTCGAGTAAACTAAACATATAAACCTAATGTCCAATTTGAATTAAATACTTTACCTTGATTGAGCCATAAATAGTTTCAACGATTGTTAATGGAGGCCAGCCAAGCACCTCGAGTTAAATCAGTAACAAAATTCCACATAAATCTATAAAAGTGAGTAACGAGGAATCACCTACACCAAAGTTTCTGACAAAAAACAATTACCGACAATTTTGGAGCAATGGCTTCTTAACCTTCTTTTGGGTTGGGGTTGTGGTTATTATTTTTTATGTACCAAAAACCTCCATATGACCATACTCCAATTTCCCCGCTTCATTAACGAGGCAAAGTATAGATAGAGAGAACAAATACTTCACACACATACTCTCGCAGCTTCCACCAGATACACTCTGTTTTCTCTTTTCTCCGGCATTGCAACTTGCTTCTGTTCATTGATTAGGTCTGCACCACAGCCATGGCGGATTTCATGGCCCAAAGTAAGTACCATTTCGATTCATATATTGTGACCTTCTAAGGGTTTATTTGTTTTGAGGGTTTGAGGATTTTGTTTTCTAGGGTTATGATGGTCTGTAAAATTAGTCTTTTTGGTCTTTTCTTTTACTTTATTTGGAGGTCAGGTTTCAGTTTAAATTATATGGGATCTCCCGCTCGCTTTTGCAGCTGGGATGAGGTCGTTTGCACAAGCTGCTGCCACGGAAGAGGTGGCCGCTCCACTCAGATCGGTTCAGATTGATGGATTGGTATGTTTTCTTGTCAGAAATATGGTTTTCGTTTCGCTCTGTATGTTGCAATATTGATTTGATTTATTGAAGTGAACAAATAAATTCAGGTCGTTTTGAAAATTATAAAGCATTGCAAAGAATGTTCGACTGCTCTTGTCACCGGGCAACTTTTGGGTTTGGATATTGGAAGCGTTCTGGAGGTCACCAACTGTTTCCCGTTCCCGGTATGTGGTTATAGTCGCGGTAATATTATCATTTTGTTGTGCCGTCCGTGCCAAGTCTGTTTAGTGGAATGGTTTTAAGGTGGTAGTTTTGTTGTTCTGATTATCTGTCCTGATAATTAGAGCCGGGGAGCGGAAGAGGAAGATGAAGCCGATGCTGATGGGGCAAATTATCAACTTGAAATGATGCGATGCCTGAGAGAAGTGAATGTCGATAACAACACTGTTGGATGGTCAGTTTTGCTAATATCAAGTTGCTTTTGGTTTGGGGCAAAATTTCCACGATTGAAGGATGTGACATGAAACAGTGTAGTTCGTGCATCTTTTGAACCTGGAAAGTAATATGTGGGCAGACAAATCTGGAAACTCACATATCTAGTTTAGTTTAGCAAGTACGAAAATTGCTAACTATGGTAAAACCTGGGATTTTTAATGTTATTTTTTGGGGTTGTTTAACAGTTTAAAACCCTTTTGATTGAAGAGAGTACAGATCTCCCTAAAGGATCCTTACAATTAATCTACCTTAGGTTAAAGTCTCTACTTTAGGGCATTGATTCCGCTAGCCTTAGAACTTGCACCTAGCATTATATATTATCACAGAGGTCCACAATAGCACAGGGATTGCCTTTAACAACACTTTCATATATTACCAATTGAATCAGTGTTGCTGCACCAATACGGGCCACACCTCAGAAGGCATTGTCATTCGCATTATCACATTACCAACTATGTGTGTCTTGAAAGTGGCTGATGTCACTGCCATAGCCTTTAGAGTGAACCAGAGGGAGGGCAACGCTGTCAAACTACAATAAAAAAGATAGAGTCACTGGCTTTCATGTACAAGGGAGGTAGCTTCTTGTGTTGCCGAACCTGATGTAAAGTTGTAAACTCTGTTCTCATTGAATATTGAGATTTGGTCAAGTCGAAATTGGAGGGATTTTAATGGATCTGTCAGTAAGAAACATCCGGGAATCATCCTGAAAGAATTATATGTCATTTTGGATTTTTGGGAAGCATTTCCAGGTCATTTCTTGGACGTTCTCATTCCTTAAGCATTTTTCTGAGAGAATTGGATGACTGGGGGGCATCTTTGGTCATATAGACTTGGAGTATAATATCGTATGCATGTTTAAAGAAGTCAAAGCTATTTTTGGGCCATGATTTGACAATCGGCAGGAATTTCTAGAATTATTTGCATTGAAAACTTATTGTTATAGAATAGTAAATATGTGATCTCTTTTCCTCTATTATACCACTAATGTTTCCAAATTTTAACAGGTACCAGTCAACTTTAATGGGTTCCTTTCAAACTGTGGAACTAATTGAGACGTTTATGAATTACCAGGTATTTATTAAGAATTATCACATTTACTTTTAAAATTTGTGAGTATTTGTGGTGCACCGTGCATCAGCCTATTCTTCATAACACTTTTATCTTCACAAAATAAACACTGTTGCAGACACTTGATGTCTTTTTACTGACTCAATGTTGAATTAAAGGGTGAATATTCCATGGAAACAAATTTGGTTGCTTGCCTTTATTTTACAAGGACTGTAGATTAGTTTAAGTGCTCAAAGAGCACCGGAGGACAGCAACATGTATCATGAGAGGAATCAACAATTTTCTGTTATCCTAGTTACACCTGGAACAGGATATTTTACTCTGAGCTTTATTTTACAAGGACTGTAGATTAGTTTAAGTGCTCAAAGAGCATTGGAGGGCATCAACATTTATCCCGAGAGAAATCAACAATTTTCTGTTATCCTAGTTACACTTTGAACTGGAGATTTTACTCTGTGCTTTTGATCTCACTTTTAGTAGGTATTGATCATTATGGAAAGAAATTTGAAAATTGCATACCTTATGTGGAGTTCTTTGTTGCAATATATAGTTTTGGGATTTTGATTTAATTCATTTCAAAGGTTTAATGTCTAAATATTCTTCAGCTGATCTATGAAAAAAGCCCTTGATTTGTTGCATTTTACCTTATTGGGCTCAAATGGTGTAGATTGTGGCTAGTATTAGTTTGTAAATAAGAATATCATCTGAAGAATTAAAGAGGTTAACAAATTTTTGTTTGCTATTGATGCTTTTGTTGGTTTTAGAGCTTATCATTCAATCAAGAAAGAAATGAAATGAAATCAGGAAACTGAAACAAACACACATTGTAACACAATTTTATGTGGTAAAACCTTGACAGTGTGTCAAGGAAACCTCCACGGGGCAAGGGATTGGAAATCTTATTGCTCAAGAATGCTTCTCCAACTTACAATGAGCCTCTTGTGCAATCATCAATAAATATGAGCTATTTCGTTACATAACTTCTTCTCGTTATAAAATTGACTGATTGGTAAAACTAAGTTTACCCGTAATTACATTATTTACATAAATTGTTGTCATTTTTCAACAATCTCCACATTGACAACAGTAATCCCTTGCCCATGCCCACCCATTCATCATCTCTTCTGCAAGCCAAGAGAAGCCAAACACCATCGCAACTTCTCTACTGTAACTGACTTCGTGAATATGTCTGCACGATTCTCCTGTGTATGGACCTTCTTGAGAGCTACTTTGTCACCTCGATCACATGTCTCACAAAATGGTACCTTACATCAATGTGCTTGGGCTTGTCGTGATAAGCTAGATTTGTAGCCAAATGAATAACACTCTGACTGTCATAGAACACATTCACTTTCTCTTACGTCCTTCCAATCTTATCAAGTAGACCTTTCAACCAGATTGCCTCTTTACAGGCATCTGAAGCAGCTATGTACTCTGCTTCAGTAGTGGACAAAGCTACTGTTTCTTGAAGCTTTGACATCCAACTAATTGTTCCACCTGTAAGAGTAAATATATATCCCGTGGTAGATCTCCTCTTGTCCAAATCACTTGCATAATCAACATCCACATATCTGTAGATTGAACCTTCACTACCATTAAAGATATGCAATGGTCACTTGTGCCTCTCAAATACCGAAGCACCCATGTCACTGCTCGCTAATGTTCTACTGGATTTGCCATGAACCTACTGACAACTCCAACTGCATGTGAAATGTCAGGCCTTGTAGATACCATCGCATACATTAAGTTGCCTACGACACTTGCATATGATACACACGACATGTACTTCTTTTATTCATCAGTTCTAGGACTCAAAATCGAAGAAAGCTTAAAATGGGAAGCTAATGGAACATTAGCAGGTTTCACATTGTTCATACTGAACTTTTCAAGTACTCTTTCCACATACTTTTGTTGTGATAACCAAAGCTTTCCATTTTTCTTGTCTCTATGTATCTCCATGACCAATATATGTTTTGCCCTCCAAGATCCTTCATATCAAACGTCCTAGAGAGCTAAGCCTTTAACCTGTTGATCTCTTCCATTCCTTTGCTCGCAATAAGCATATCATCAACGTACAAGACCAAGCTAATGAATATGCCATTGAAACTTAAGGTACACATAATGATCATACTCACTTCTAGTAAAGTTTTGGCTCACCATGAAGGAGTCAAAGTTCTTGTATTGTCTGTGAGACTGCCTCAAGCCATACAATGATTTCTTGAGCTTGCAAACTAATATTCTGTTGCGACCTTGTACAAAACCTTCCAGTTGTTCCATATAAATCTCTTCATTCAAATCACCATGTACAAAAGTTGTTTTAACATATAACTATTCTAACTCAAGGTCAAGTAATGTAGTTAATGCTAATCCAGTATGAATAGAAACAAGTTTTACAACTGGTGAAAAAATTTCATGAAAATCAATACCTTCAACTTGAGAATACCTTTTTGCTACCAACCTCACGTTATACATCTCGATACTTAAATCAACATTTCGTTTCAATTTAAAGATCCATTTGCATTTGACAACACTTCTCCTTTCAGGAAGTTCTACAAGATCCCAGGTTTTGTTCTTGGCTCTAAGGAATCCATTTCTTCGTCCATATCCCTTTCCACTTTTTGCTATCTGCATCATCCACTGCTTCCTGATAACAAGAAGATTCCCCATCTTCAGTAATCAATGCAATAGACGAAGACAAATCTTTATACTGTTTGGGTATTTTTCTTTCCCTTATAGACCTTCTTAGAGGGACTGGTTGCTGAACTGGTTTTGGAACTCCAATAGTTTCCTTCGCATCTTCTTCACCTTTTCCTTCAGAAGCCTCTCCTTCCTTTCGATTTTCTGAAAAAGGTTTAGCCTCCAACTAAATTTGTTGATTCGACGATCCCTGTTCCTGTTTAACTTTTTCAACATTTGATTTTAGAAGAGAAGATTCATCAAATGTTACATCTCTGCTAATGACTATTTTCCGTGAAGAAGGATCCCACAACCTGTATCCTTTCACCGTATAGTCATACCCAACAAAGACGTAACATTTTGCTTTTGGGTCTAACTTTGAACGTTGATTCTTTGGAATAAGAGCATATGCACCACAACCAAAAATCCTTAAATGTGAATAATCACATGATTGACCCAACCAAACTTCTTTAGGAATTTTACGATTAATGGTAACTAAAGGTGATCTGTTACCTAAATAACAAGCAATAGATATTGCTTATACCCACAACTCCTTTTGCAGGTTAGCATTGGTGATCATGCTTTTGGCTCTTTCCATAAGAGTCTGATTCACACGTTCAACAATGCCATTTTGTTGAGGAGTATAAACAATAGTTTTATGTCTAACAATCCCTTCATCCTTACATTGGTGGTCAAATTCTACGGAAGTAAATTCACCGCCATTGTCAGTTCTTAAACATTCAATTGATTTGCCTATTTTCTTTTCCACTGTAGCTTTAGATTGTTTAAAAACATTAAATACATCAGCTTTTCTTTCCAACATATAGACCCAGATTTTCCTGGAGAAATCATCAATAAATGTTAAGAAGTATAATGCACCTCCATAAGATATAGTAAGAGATTGTCCCCAAAGATCGGAATGAATATAGTCCAAAATTTCTTTAGTATTATGACTTCTAGTTTTAAATTTCTGTTTACATTGTTTACCATGTACACAATGTTTACAAATATCCAACCTAAAGAATTTCAAATTAGGAAGCAACATGTGATTCATCGGTACCTGAAGACCCTTCTCACTCATATGACCCAGCTAGTGATGCCTTAGGCGAGTACCTTCTTCTTCCTTCTCAGATACAGTGGCATGCCTCACTAACCTGAGTACTTCCTTTGAGTCTGTAAAGGTTTCTTGCCTTCATAACAACCAGAGTGCCTTTTGAAACTTTTAGCACTCCATTTTGACCTGTAAATTTATAATTTTCTGAGTTAAGCACTCCCAAAGAAATCAAAATTTTTCTCAACTCAGGTACATGTCTAACATCAGTTAAGGTTATAACTGTATCATCATACATTTTAATTCTGATATTTCCCATCCTAACAGTCACAGTCTGACAAGATACATTATTACCCATAAACATAGAACTACCATTCACAACTTCATATGAAGTGAACCAACTTCTGTGTGGATTCATGTGATGAGGCACCAAGTGAACCAACTTCTGTGTGGATTCATGTGATGAGAAGCACCAGAGTCTAAAAACCAATTTTCATAATTCTGAGAGACATTACAAACATGTAAAGCTTCATCTACCATACCCAATTCAATAGATAAAACTTCATCTATCATACTTGACTCAACTTGATTTGCTTCCTTCTTTGGGTTTTCAACAGACCCTTTTCGTTTCCAACAATCTTTCTTGAGGTGTCCAATTTTGTTGTAGTATCAACATTTGACTTTACACTTCTTGCCATTTGATTTTGCTCTGGAAGAACTCCTTGCTTTCACCCCTCTTTCCTTTGATCGACCTCTGCTTACCATGGCTTCTGGTGCGGAGGTTTCAATGCTGGACTTCCTTCGTACTTCTTCAGATAACAGAGCTCCACAACTGTAGCAAATTCCAAAGATTCAATTGTTCTCAAACTGATAGAAGTTACAAAGTGGTCCCAGGACTCGGGCAAAGAACACAACAAGGTAATAGCTTTGTCTTCTTCCTGAGATTGAACTTCCATATCTGACAATTGGCAAATAAGTGTATTAAAAACATTTAAATGTTTTGCAATTTTTGTACCCTCCTACATCCGAAGGCTATATAATTGCCTTTTCAGATAAATTCTGTTGGTTAAAGATTTGGTCATATGCAAAGTTTAAAGTTTTCCCCATAAACTTGATGCCGAGGTTTCTTCAACAATATTGAAGAGAACTTCATCTACCAGGCACAACCTGATGGTACTGAGAGCTCGGGCATCCAAGTCCTCCCAGTGCAAATCTGTCATGCCAACAGGGTTCTTCTTCACCCCATCTAAAGCTTTGTGCAACCCTTGTTTCACTAGCAAATCCCTAACTTCCAGTTTCCACAATGCGAAATTGTTCTTACCGGTGAATTTCTCCACCTCAAACTTAGCATTTGTCATTTTTGCCATTTCTTCCCACAAATCCTTCTACTAGGGTTTCCTTCTTTCAGCTAGGGGTTTTTTAAAAAAATATGGTTTTCTTTTTTTTAATAATTTTTAATAATTTCTTTCAATCTTGTTCAAGCTTCTTCATACTATTCTTTAAACCCTTTTATTAGGGTTTCCTTCTTTCAACTAGGGTTTCTTAAAAAATTTCTGGTTTCCCTTCTTTCAGCTAGAGTTTCTTTAATTTTTCTTTTCTTTTCTAGTTTCCTTTTTTTTAAATAAAATTTTAGAATTTCCTTCAATTCTATTCAAGTTTCTTCATACTATTCTTTAAACCCTACTCCATTTTTCTTTCAACCAATTTAATTTTTTTTTGAGATTGTCAAGAAATTTTTTTAGAATTTTCACAAAACTTCAAACCCTATCCATTTTTTTTTTCAATTTTTTTTTGCTAATTAAAAAAATAGGTTACCCAGTGACTGGATTTGAATTTCTCCCACAAAAAAAAACTTCTTTGTTGCGGCTTTCTCCCTTTAGACAGGCTCTTCCAAATAGGCGGCTCTAGTAGCACAGACAAAATCTTCAACTGGCGATCTTCTATTCGAGCAGGCAGAGTTCTTCTTGGCTCTAACTCAGCTTTTAAATAAAATTTGAACAGTGGCTAATGTGGTCGGCTTCTTCATGGCTGAGACTTCAAACAGAGAACAATTCTTCCTTTCTCAGAGGCAGGCAGTGTCTCTTCAACCAACGACTAAGGAAATGCACTCGACGACCTTCTTTCTTTCCAGCTTGGTGGTTTTGCAGACTTGGTTCCTTGTATTTAACAAAGACAATAAAACTGTATTTAGATGTAAAGTAACAATTAACAGGCAGTACAAAGTTTGACATATCATCAATCTTATCCTAATTTAATGTAAAGTGAGCATAACGTACACACTATGAGTAGTAATTTGTTTTCTAAATTTATTTGAATTATGTCAGTCTGTATAACGTGATGACTTTCTGTTAAAATTGGCAACTAGCGCCAAACCCCACATGGGCCATCTTATTTATGACAACTGATATTTTTCTTGGATTCCTCTCTCCGAGAGGTGTAGGATTGATCTAAAGATCATCCGATTTTGACATGTACAAATGAAGTTATGAATTTATTTTGATTATGGTCAAATTGTCAAGGTCGGCCAACAAACTTATGTAGGCTCAGAAGCCCAACAGTCATGTCTTTTCATCCTCAATGTTGCATATAAATGGAAGGTGACTTAGCCTCATTTGGACACACTCATTTTCACACCTCCCTCTCCTCGTTGATTGGGTACAGATTTTTGGGCTCTCTCTCCACATGTCCAAAATTTCAGGAGAGTGAAATTTCAGGAGGCCAAAATTTCAAGAGATTGAATTTCTGGATAGTTTGACTAAGTGTTGAAACTTGACCAACGTTGACTGCAGCTAGGGTTGACCGCAGGTGGGTTGTTTGACCTGACTTTGATTGCGCTGAATTTGATTGTTTTGACGATTGTTTAATCTTGCTTCTTGGAGGCTGAAGTTGACCGATTTGCTGAGGGTCGAATCTACCTTGTTGACCAATGTTGACTTTTTTGATTAGGGTTTTTTTGCTGTTGTTATAAATTATTAGATTTGTAAATTGTAATATCTCTCTCTGCTGAACTATTGAAGACTAAAAGAAGATTTGATCAAGGGTTTCCCCACATTGGGGTTTGTCCCTGGTTGGTGCCACTTCTTGTGTCCTCTTGTTTTGGCTTGTCTTCTACTGTTTATGTTTATGTTCTGTCTGCATTTTACTATCATGTTGATGTGATTGTTAATCTGAATATTGATACTGGGCTAATAAAGAAATTGAAGTAAAATTGCTCTAAAGCATATAACATACCATTGTTGCCTAAAATTAAAATGGTATTAGAGCTGAGGTGAAGACAAAGACCAAGCAAGAGTGAAAGAGAAATCACCAAAGACATTTGGACAAGGACAAAAGGTTCAATGGGTTCCTCATCCTACTTCCCGGCTGAAGACAAGTTCCATGATAAATCTGACTATCATGGATGGAAGATGCCTCTTGATTTGAACTTAGAAGAAAAATAAGTGATGGACTATGTGCAGGGTAAAATCCCTGAACCTCCTTCAAATGCACCAGCTGCGGCAAAGACCAAGTACAATAAGGCTGATGTCAAAGCGAAGAAGATTATCAGGGATTCTATTGACAAGCATCTGGTGGCCTATTATCTCTGAATTGAAGACCTCCAAGGAGATATACAACAGGTTGGTCGACATGTTCAAGGTTAGTAATGCTAATCAAATTCTCTTTCTCAAGAATAAGTTGAAGGATATTAAGAAGGGCAAGGACGAGGATATTCAATCTTATTTCTTGAGGATTATTGAGATCAAGAATGATCTACTCTCGATTACTCTCGATTAGCGAAGTCATTCCTGACAGGGAACTTACTCTCACCACCCTTGGAGGACTCCCACCTGAGTGGTATGTATTTAGAGCCACTGTCCTCAACAATGATCAAATTCCAGGGTTTGAAGAGTTGATGTTGAGATGCATTCAAGAAGGAACAAGAATGGTGGAGCAAGAAATGCCTTCTAATAGAAGCAACCCCACTGCATTCTCCGCTCATGCCAAAAGGAGAAATAATGCAGGGTCTAAAGGTCATTTCCATGGAAAGCCTGGATCTAAGGGAGGAAGGAAGGGCAGGTGCTTTGTTTGCAATAAGTTTGGCCACTATTAAAGGGAGTGTCCAAATAGAAGGGGCACATCGCATGATGATGATCACAATCATTCCAGGGGAAACTTCAACAACAACGATCAAAGGAATGGTAGGTCCAATGGCAAAGGAAAAAGGAATGCGGGACATCAAGGAAATGGTCGACCCTCCAAGAAATCAGGGAACTCCAGAATCCAGATATGAAGAATCAAATGTTGTTAACAATAAGCAAAAAGAGTACTATCTTATATCGGCCCTCTCCACTGCCTCTCCTCCTGACACTTTGGGAAATTGGCTGATTGATAGTGGTGCCTCAAGGCACTTCACCAGATACAAGTAAGCCCTCTCTAATCTGATAGAAAAGGAGGCAAACTTGGAGATAATCCTTGGAGACGATGCCACCTATCCTGTGAAGGGAGTAGGCAATGTTATCCTTCAATTGAATCAAGGTAACACTATTCATTTGCAATAAGTACTATATGTACCTGATCTCAAGAAGAACATGGTGCCCATTTCAACCATGGAGGACAAAGGATTCAAGGTGGCATTCATCGATGGAAAGGTGCGTGTTTGGAAAAGAAATTTTAAAGATGCTTTTACTCTTGGGTTCAGAGTTGACACGTCGTATCAAGTTGGAGGAAGTCCATTGGGGGCCATGTCTTGCGACACATCTCTACAATCTGAACTACGACACCAGAGGTTTGCCCATCTTCATTATAAGGCCCTACTCGATGTGAGACAAATGGTGATAAGTATGCTCGAGTTCAAAGTAGAGTATGAAGGTGTATGTTCGGGATGTGCCACAGGAAAACTTACAAGGGGACCATTCCCCTCAAGTAATAGCAAGACCAAAACTATATTGCAATTGATCCACTTCGACATATCTGGTATGATGCCCATAAACTCTTTGGGAGGATACTTATATTATCTCATCTTTATGGATGATTATTCTCATAAGACTTGGATCTACTTCTTGAAGAAGAAGGATGAAGTGTTCACTTAGTTCCGCCACTTCAAAGCCTCGATCGAAAACCAATCCGAGAAGAAAATCAAGATATTGAGGGCTGATAATGGGACTGATTACGAATTCAATGAATTCCAAAATTATTGCAGAGAAGCTGGCATTAAGAGGGAGATTACAACGCCATACACTCCTGAGCAGAATGGTGTGGCTGAAAGGAAGAATCACTCTATTGCAGAAGCAGTTCGTGCCATGCTTCATGATTAAGGCCTTTTGAATTTCCTATGGGCTGAAGCTGCAAATATCACTGTGTATGTTCAAAACTGATGCCCTCATCAAGCATTGTACTCCAAGACTCTCGAAGAAATGTTCACTGATAAGAAACCTGATGTCTCTCATTTTAGAATTTTTGGAAGTCTTGTATATCTTCATGTGCCAAAAAAGGAATCTTTGTGGGCTATAGTGAAAATTCTAAGGGATATAGAATTTATGTGGTTGGTCAAAAGGAAGTTGAGATAAGTCATGATGTCACCTTCGATGAAGACATGGCCCTCAGGAAGATCAACAACCTTCCTATCCTAACGAAGGACAAAGAAGCTGACACCGGAAATTAGGGTGCAAAAGAAGACGAAACGATGCCTGATGTTGATGAACCTATGGATCTTGATCTTCCTCCTACTCCAAAAGGAGACCCTCATGGCTTAGGGAGACTCTCGAAGATGCCGAGAGACACATTGCACCAATGGGGACTTTCTGAGAAAGCAAGAAGACAAAAAAATATAAAGTATATTTGACCGCCATGAGCACTATCATTCAAAATGAGCCTTCATCATTCAAAGAAGCCGTGAAGTTTTAAGTATGGAAGGATGCTATGAATGAAGAATACGAGTCAATTATGAAGAATGATGTCTGGGATTTGGTCCTTAGACCCCAAGACAAATCGGTTGTCACCTCTAAGTGGCTCTACAAAATCAAGCATGGAGTTGATGGAAGTGCAGAAAAGTTCAAGGCTCGCTTTGTTGCTCGAGGCTTCTCTCAAAAGGAAGGTGTAGATTACGATGAGATATTTTCACTTGTTTCCTGATACACCACCATCCTCTCGATCATAGCCCTTGTTGCCTCGCAAGGATGGAACCTACATCAGATGGATGTCAAGACTGCTTTTTTGCATGGTTCAATCAAAGAGGAGGTCTATGTGGAACAACCCGAGGAGTTTGAAGTTCATGATCGCGAATCTCATGTATGCAAGTTGAAGAAAGCTCTCTATAGATTGAAGCAAGCACCTCGGGCTTGGTATGAGAGGATCAATAACTATCTAATGAAGCTGGGATTCACTAGAAGTGAAGCCGATTCGAACCTTTACTTTAAGGTTGAAAATGATAAACCTCTCATTCTGGTACTTTATGTGGAGCACTTCTTTTTGACATGTGCAAAACCTCTCATTCACAAATGTAAGAGGGAGTTGGCTTCTGAATTTGGGATGAAGGACTTAGGACCATTGCACTATTTCCTAGGGTTGGGGGTCTGGCAAAAGCCAGGTGAAATTTTCCTCTCTCAAGGAAAATATGTTGTGAAGATATTGGAAAGATTTGGGATGCTAGATTGCAAGCTCCTAACTATTTCGATGGAACTTAACTTTAAGAAGTTATGTGGTAGTGTTGCTGGATTGCAAGCCTGTGACTTCTTTGATGGAACTTAACTTTAAGAAGTTATGTCGTAGTGTTGCTGGACCTGAATTGGTAAATGCTTTCGAGTATCGTCAACTCATAGGAGCATTGATGTTCTTAGTGAATTCCAGTCCGGACATATGTTTTGCAGTTAACACATTGAGCCAATATATGGTTGAGCCTCATCATATACATTGGGTAGGTGCCAAAAATCTCTTGAGATATCTTCGGGGCACAATCGCTAATGCATTGAGATACACTGGCAGAGATGTGAGGTTGCATGGGTATTCTTATGCTGATTGCGCTGACACTGTGGTGGATCACAAGAGCACTTCTGGATGTTGTTTTTCTTTGGGTTCTGCTTCGATATCCTGGATGAGCAGGAAGCAGAAATCGGTTGCCTTGAGCATCGCTGAGGCGGAATACATAGTTGGTAGTATGGCCTCCTGTGAAGCTCTTTGGTTGAGGAAGCTCTTCAATGCGCTGTTTGGGCATGTGCTGGATATCACCGTGATCCTCTGTGACAACTAGAGTTGGATCTGGTTATCAGAGAATCCCATGTTTCATGATCGTTCCACGCATATAGATATCAAGTACCACTTTACCCAGGATATGGTACAACGAGGAGTAATAAGACTCCATCATATTGGGACTGATGAGAAGGTCGTCGATATTCTGACAAAGCCCCTGGGGAAGGTCAAGTTCTTGGCCTTTCGTCAACGACTTGGAGTCGTGTAGAGACCCTCTTACGAGGGTCTTGTATGAGATGGACATTGAGCTTTGGGAGCTCTGAGGGGCTTGGGGTACTTTTTGTAGCGATGTGCAACCATAGGGTGAGTGGTTCAGCCTTCCCCTAGTGGTTTGCTGTGCACAGGGTGAGTGGTTCAACGTTCCCCTGTGATACCCCTTGGCGACATGTAGGCATGATGAGTGGTTCATCCTTCTCCTGTTGAGACATCCTACCCATGTAATCTGGGACTCATGGGAAGTACCTCTCATCTGGCCAATGAGTAGGGAAATGAGGATAAGGACCATAGTACTACCGATGGACGCATCATGTGCTACCGTACTCCCTATGCTAGGATGACTGATATTGATCTGGGATCAATTGGAACTGACTTCGGGTCAGTAAGAGTGGTATGAAGCACTCTCTTTTGATTGGAATTGATTTTGGGTCAGTAAGAGTGGTATGACACACTCTCCTTTGATTGGGGCTGACTTCGAGTCAGTAGAGAATGGTATGGTACTTTCTCTATCACTTATTTTCTTCATAGTTCAGTAGAGTAAAGCAGTGCATTGATGGTAGAGATTGTACAAATTGGCAGATGGATTAGCAGATGGAGTTCTCCCTAGTTGAGAGGGAGTGTAAAAATAGGCAACTAGGGCCAAACTCCACATGGGTCATTTTATTTATGACAATTGATATTTTACTTGGATTCCACTCTCTGAGAGGTGTAGGATTGATCTAAAGATCATCTGATTTTGACATGTACAAATGAAGTTATGTATTTATTTTGATTATGGTCAAATTGTCAAGGTCGCCAACAAACTTATGTAGGCTCAGAAGCCCAACAGTCACGTCTATTCATCCTCAACCAATGTTACATGGTTTGGGTTCAAGTTTAGGTTCAACAATGATTGGGTTTGGTTTGAGTTCGAATTTCTTGATGAGGTTCGCTATTAGGTTCGTCTATATATATATATATAAACATATATTAATTTAAAATGAATTGTAGGATAAAATAGTAACAAATCAACATCAATAAACATAAAATATGCTATCACAAACTTGGAAACTGCAAGGATAAAATACAAGCTTGAGTTGTGACATGAAGTTACGAGTTTTGATCTATGGACTTGGTTATTGGCTATGATGTTCGATGAGGTTTGTCGAACCTCAAAACATTTTTGAGGTTCGCCAAAATTCAAACCTCAAGGTTAAAGTTCGACAAACCTTGTGACATAGTCCTCAATGTTGCATATAAATAGAAGGCAACTTAGCCCCGTTTGGACACACTCATTTTCACACCTCTCTCTCTCCTCATTGATTGGGTACAGATTTTTGGGTCTCTCTCTCGACACCTCTGAAATTTCAGGAGAGCGAAATGTTAGGAGGCCGAAATTTCAGGAAACCAAATTTCTGGACAGTTTGACCAACATTGACTGCCGCTAGGGCTGACTGCAGGTGGGCTGTTTGACCAGACTTTGACTGTTTTGAGGTTTGTTTTATCTTGCTGTTTGGAGGCTGAAGTTGACTGATTTGCTGAGGTTCAAATCTGCCCTGTTGACCAGCGTTGACTTTTCTGATTAGGGTTCTTTTGCTGCTGCTATAAATTATCAGATTTGTAAATTGTACTATTTCTCTCTGCTGAACTATTGAAGACTAAAAGAAGATTTGATCAAGGCTTTCCCCACATTGGGGTTTGTCCCTGGCTGGTGCCACATCTGTGTCCTCTTGTCTTGGCTTGTCTTCTACTGTTTATGTTTATGTTATATCTGCATTTTACTATCATATTGATGTGATTGCTAATCTGAATATTGACACTGGGCTAATAAAGAAATTGAAGTAAAATTGCTCTAAAGCAACATACCATTGTTGCCTAAAATTAACACTTTCCACACTGTATTGTTGCAGGAGAATATCAGAAGATGTGTCTGTATTATTTATGACCCAGAACGTTCAGGACAGGGTGTTTTGGCAATGAAGGCACTGAAGCTTCAAGACACTTTCATGGATCTCTATAAGAGTAACGATTTCACTGGAGAAAAGTACTCTCTTTTATTTTGTGACACCTAGCGATTTTGGCAGTTATACATTGATTTGTTGATCTGAGAGTATCTTTCAAATAACTTTGAATGTTGATCTTTCGTACAGGTTGAGGGAGAAGAATTTGACATGGGTGGATATATTTGAGGAGATTCCTGTATGTAATTATTATGCTGTTTGATGTTATAAATAAACATTTGTCTGTCATTGCTTTATGAAAACTTAATAATTGATATCTCTTACCTTGATAACTTGTCTAATTCAGTTTTAAACATATGCATCTCTGGTTACAATTTTTTTGTTCTTTTAAGAGTAAAGTGATATTATTATTTGAAGTGGTGTATTATTTATTGGAATAATGAAAAAGATGATTATGTCTTTGATGAACATTACAAAATAACAAGCATCTATCATCGGCTTGCTGGGAAGCTACTGAAACTGTCTTTTAACATTCATCTAGATTACATGCATAAGAACTACTTTATACATCATATTCTCAAATTTAGAATCCCTCGCGTGCTTATCAACACGTGGACAGCATGGAAAACGAACAAGAATGTCTTTAATGGTCCTCACCTGTTTTTAGTTGCAAAATAGATTCCTTTTTTGCTCTTTTCACTCTTTTTCAGACCAGAAACTGAATTTGTCATGCTTAACTATCATTTTTGCATGAAAATCATGTCTGATCCAAGATCCCTAGTCTTGAATTTGATTGTTATCCTCTTCGCTGAATCTGTTCCTCCGCGTTTAAGAAAATTGCAGTTATTCAGTTGTTTGAAATATTCGGGGGCAATTTCCATTGATTAGCAAGACAGTAAATCAAAGATCTAATAGTGTGTTATGTTGGGTGTAATGTCATGGGCTCTCATGCAAATTTGTTGAATCATGTGGCTAAATCTTTCTCGTGGTCCTAATTGGTTGGCTGCAATGCAGGTTAAAATTTCAAACTCTGTACTTGTTAGTTCTATTATGGCTGAGTTGGAAACTGATTCACCTGTTTCCCAGGTATCGATGTTTATACTTTAAATGAGTAACACATTATAGCATTGAATTAGGACTAATGACTTTCAGTGCCGCCTTCCAATTATAAATACTGGTCTTGATTCTTCATTTTGTTTCCCTTGGCAGGGTGACTACGACAGGCTGGTTTTGTCCACAAATCCTTTTATGGAAAAAAATCTGGAGTTTTTAATTGATTGCATGGATGATCTTTCTATGGAACAACAGAAGGTATGTGCATGTTTGATGGGGTATTTAGTCTTTGTTACTGCCTTTTTGGTGTCTTTTATATTACCCTGCTACTCCTTGTAAATGTAGATATTCCTCTAATACCCTCTACCCTCATTCAGTTTCAATATTATTATCGTAATCTTTCACGACAACAATCTCAGCAGCAGGCTTGGTTGCAAAAAAGAAGGTACATTTCCCACCCAGAGCCAGAATACTCATTTGTCATCTCTTAACTGAAATATTTTGTTGCATTTTTTGGAACAGTGTTATGTAGATTCAATGAACCCATGGTCTGTGTCTGTGTATCCTCTTTTAGAGCATACTTGTAATGTTCCATTTCTATTTTCCTTGGGATTTCTGACTCGCTATTGCTTGTGATTAACAGAGCAGACAACATGGCACGTAAAGCTGCTGGTGAGGAACCATTACCTGAAGAGGATTCTTCAAACCCTCTCTTCAAGCCAATTATTGAACCCTCTAGACTTGAGAGCTATCTCATCACCAATCAAGTTGCCAACTACTGTGACCAAATAAAGGGGTACTCTTCCGTATAGCATTTATTTTTAAAAATTGAATGTAATCATTTCATTAGTCCTTTGAAGTTTGTTCATTGAATCAAATAATCAGTTATTAGATAAAGATATTATGGATTTTTAATTAGAAAATTATAATTTTTTGAAGAAATTATTGATATTGGACATTAGCATACTATTTAGTATACACTATCCATTTATTGGCATTCCTTGTTTTTTGGTTAACCGAGATTTTAATCTTTTTGGCAAATTTGCAGGTTTTCTGGACAGAGTTTCGGCAAACTTTATTTGATGGAAGGAGTTCACAAGAGTTGAATATCTGATCGCGGGCATTGTTGAAATAGCAATGGAGGAAATTTAATTAGTTGTAATTGAAATTGACGAGAGAGCACAAGCTTTTTTAATATCGCAAATTGAAATTGATGAGAGCACAAGCTTTTTTAATCTCGCTAATGGAATTCCTACATAAATTATACCCAGATGTGGAGTTAGGGTTCTGGCCAAGGGAGATGCGAATTAGATACAGTTCACGAGTCCCCAGTTTTGAATTGTGGTTCACAGCAGATAGTTTTTGATTGAATTATTATTGTTTTTAAAATTTACAATGACATTATTTTTCTTACTCTAGATAGCAGCACTGCAATCGCAGTGTTGCTTGCAACATGTTGCCCTCGTAGATAAAATGCTAGTGTCTCAATTTCGTAATTAGGGACGTTGCCATTGAAGCTGGTAACAAGTCCTTTTCGATTCAGTGCCATGGATTCTCTTCCATTTTCACGTGGAAAGAGCTGACAATGCTGGAAGGCTTGAAACACTGGCAATGAATATGAAAAGCAATCTTATCAATTTAAATGTGATTTAGTCAGTAAATTGCTGGTCTATCGGGCAAACTTGCTATGTTTATTGTCTGATTTCTAGAAAATTACCATGACAATGATATTTTACAAAACTAGAAGATTTACTGTCTGCGATGACTGGAAAATTCACAATTTAAAGAACTTCTGAAACTGTCAGTATCAAATGGCTTTTGTCTAACGGGGAACCATGGAAATTTGTTTGAAATAGTTTTAAATTAATTACGTCAACCGTTGCACTGTGGCCCATTGTTTTGTAAATAAAGTGCAGAAGTGATGCAACTGAAGATGGTAGAACTACTATCATCTATCGTTGGAAATGTTCTCATACAACTAGAACAAACCCATTTTGTGATTTTCTGTAATCGTATATATGGTTAGAGTTGATCTGGCAAGGAATTTGGCAAAACTTCTACTAGATATTGTCTTTTACTGAGGTCTGATTTGAAATTAGCAGGAGCATAATCTTATACTGCATATGGTTGTGGTGTACAGATCTATATATTTCAATTTTTAAGAGTGGTTGTAAAATATCAATGAGTGATAAAATATAATTTCATGAACAGTAAAAAAAAGTTAGATCATGCTATTTGTTTTGTAAATTTAGGATCTTTCCACTGTGACTTGTGTTTCTGAAGATGCTTTGGTATGGCCGCTGTAGTTTCTATCAAAACAAATAATATTGCTTCTCAAGGTGGTTATAGTACTATTGGCTAAATTGAGCTTGGTCTATTAATATTACACCAATATCTCCCAGCTGCCCCTATAATTCTGCAGCTGTGTTAATCGTAGTGTACGCGGGCTGCAACAATTGATTAAGCCCCGATTTAAATCTTGAGTTCCAGATTCAGCATATGCACATGGTGAGATTGGTTCTGGTAGCAGTATGTAATAGAAACCAGAGCAATTATATCGCACCTCACATCCTTACTTCAAGTGAGATGAAATTAGTGTTTCAGCGCTAGTAAAGGAACAGCGGAGGTTGTTTGACCTTTGGACATCAGAAAATGAAGTATACAAAATACAAAATATATTTATTTAGTTTTAAATAGAAAAAATAAGTATTCAAAATATGAACTATATTTATGTAGTTTTAAATATATTTTATTAATGTGAAATAATTAGTATTCAAAATAAATTTTTTAGTTTAAATAAGAAAGTTAAGTATTCCAAAAATTAAACATAATATTAGGTTTAAATATAATTTAACTAATTATAAATATAATTAAATTAATAATAGGGAAGTGCTATTTGATAAATTTTAAATTTTAATTAAATCGATAAAAAATTAGTTATTAGTTGGATAGTAGAGTTTTAATTTAGAATTTTCAGTAGTATGCATAAATAAAATTGAGATAAATTTTTAAATTAGATTATTAATTAAAAATATATATATGAAAAAGAAGTATTTATATGAAATGAAGTTGTGTTTTTGGGCTGTAAATTGATAAGTTATTGTATTGGTCCATGTATTAATAACAAGATTATTTATCGATTAAGAATATCCATAATAAAAATGAATAAATTTTTATGGTTAAATTTTGTATTATGTATATTTTAACTTTTTTAAATAATAATTATCATAATTTAGATATATATTTTAATTTTAACAATTTAAAATGGATTAATGCTTATTATAATGCTTATTTAATGTAGCAATTTGAGTAATGTGATTGTTATTAAAGGTGTAGTTTGAATCGAAAGTAATGTATTGAAATTAGTAAATATTTTGTTAGAATTGAAATTTCTAAACTGCTGATCACTTCTCACTGAAATCTGGCGTTGCTTCAACTACTTAGTGGATGGTGGGCTCATGCGTTGCTCTGACCTCTCCACACGATACGCATGGTCGTCCAAACACTGGGATAAAAAAATGAAGGATATATTTGTGCTTAATATGTTCTATATTTACTTTATTCAACACGTTGTATACTCGTGCTAGACATAAGTATAATAGTGGGAAAATAAAAATTTGTTCCATATTTACCCTATTCAACACTTCGTATACTCGTGTTAGACATAAGTATAATGGCGGGAAAATGCTACATGGTGTAGGAATTTACAGGGTAAGTTTTTCAGACAGAACACCAAAGGACATCGCTCACAAACAGATCACAGATCAATACACCAGTGTTTTTGATGTGGTTAAACCCTCAAAAAGGGAAACAGTGCACGGCTTGAGCCAACACGGCGACTTAAGGCAATTTATTAATAAAAGAATGAAAATTTACATAAGCTTCTCTCATGAACAATTAACTTACAAATGACCTTCCATGCTCTTTAAATAGAGATTATGGACCAATCGGGTGTTAAGCCATGGATCAAGTGTCGGTAATACCGAGGGGAGAATGAACTGTAGGATCACTACATATCATGACCGTCGGATTGTAAGTTACAAAAGTACATAGTAAAAAAACACACTTTACCTAACTCTATACTAGACCAAGTTATACTTAATTATTTCCTATGTGTCGAAATATCTTAACATCCCCCTTTAAGAACAACTTGGGATAGGATTGAAGGATTTGCAAATATGACAGAATAGGAGAAGGAAGGAGGCACTAGAGCCTAGCTCCCCTTAGTGACAACTTCCTGAATTCCAACCATAAATCGAAGTTTAGTAAACTTCGCCTTTGTGAGAGCCTTTGTAAAGATGTCTGCAACTTGATCATTTGTTGAACAATATTGCACTTCAAGAACATGGT
>APFE030566912.1:225170-285828 GCA_000404065.3 Pinus taeda | reverse complement strand
ATGAGCTTTCTGATGAAGTGCATGTGTAGTTCAATGTGTTTGCTACGCTGATGTTGGACTGGATCTTTGCATAGTTGAATGGCACTTTGATTATCACACCAAAATGTAGTTGGATGTCACTGTTGAAAGCCAAACTCTGATAGGATCTGACGAAGCCACAAGGCTTCCTTACTAGCTTATACGGCACCACGATACTCTGCTTCCGCTGAAGAAAGAGAAAAGACACCTTGTTTCTTGCAAGCCCATGTAATAGGTCCTGAAGCAAGAGTGAACACATAACCGGCAGTAGACTTCCGATCATCAGGGTCACCAGCCCAATCGGAATCAGTGAAACCAACCAATATAGGAGATGCTTCGGCACTGTAATGAATTCCAAATTGAACTGTACTTCGAACATAACGAAGTATTCTTTTAGCTGCTTTTCAATGACTTTCACGTGGCTTTTGCATAAACCGAGCAACAAGGCCAACGACAAAGGAAAGGTCAGGACGAGTATGGGTTAGATACAAAAGTTTTCCTACAAGTTGACGGTATAAGGTAGCATCAACTTCAGGGGAAGTACAAGTGACTGAGAGTTTGACTCCAGACTGAAAGGGAGAAGGAGCTGACTTACAGTCTTCCATGTGAAAATGGCATAGAAGATCACAGACATACTTGGATTGGAAAAGGGAAATACCTTCCTTGGATTGCAACACTTGAAGACCGAGAAAATAATGCAAGTGTCCTAAGTCTGTCATTTCAAATTTTTTTTTAAGGCTGGACTTCACATGGTTGATAAAGTTGGGATCACTACCAGTGAGGATAAGATCATCAACATAAAAAACAAGAATGATAAGAGAGTTGCCCACTTTTTTGGTATAGACAGTGTTGTCAGAATGACACCGAGAAAAGCCAGATTCTAAAAAAACGCTATCCATTTTGGCATACCAAGTCCGAGGAGCTTGCTTGAGACCATAAAGGGATTTCTTACGCCGACATACAAGACTGGACTCTGTTTGTATAAAGCCAATAAGTTGTTCCATATAGATTTCTTCATGCAAGTCCCCATGCAAGAAGGCGGATTTAACATCCATCTGATGGACTTCCCATTTGGAAGAGGCAGCGAGGGAAAGAACAAGGCGGATAGAGTTCATTTTGGCAACAGGGGAGAAGGTTTCAGTATAGTCAAGGCCTTCAACTTGTGAAAAACCCTTAGCAACAAGACGAGCTTTATATTTATCAACTTTCCCATCTGGTCCATACTTGGTTCTGTAAACCCATTTGCATCTAACAAGTTTTTGTCCCTTTGGTAGAGGAACAAGATCCCATGTATCGTTTGCCAATAATGAACGATATTCTTCATTCATCGCTGCATTCCAATCTGGATGGCCTGAAGCTTTTGCAAAGGTGTCAGGATCATAATTCGCTGAGACTTGACCCAGTAAAGAAGAGGCTCTTTCGAATTGAGAACGTGTACGACGCTGATCTGTAGGATCACCGGCAAGATCACCTGCTGCATCTCGAGTAGCATGGACCCATTTTGGAAGTGGAGGAGCTGAAAGAGGAACCTGAGAAAGTGGGGGAGGATTGTCATCCTCGCTTTCATCATCTCAAGAAGAAATATGTTCAAAAGTAGAAGAGATAGAGAGAGGTGGCACATGCGCCGAACTAGGCTCGTAGGCTGATTTATTTTCATCAAACTTTACATCTCTTCTAATGATAACATTTTTGGACTTAAGTGGAATAAGTCTATATCCTTTGACATTTTCAGAATATCCAACAAAATTACATTTTTCACTCTTAGGTTCTAAAGCTTTATGACTCACATCTGGTTTAATTGAGCTCCATGCTTCTTCAGGAGTGATATTATTTAAAACCTTAGTAGGAGTGCGATTTATTATGTAATTTGCACAGTTAATTGCTTCTGCCCAATAATTAAGACTAAGTTCTTTAGATTGATGCATACAATTAGCCATTTCCTTTAAGGTGCGATTCTTCCTTTCAGCTACACCATTTTGTTGTGGAGTATATGGAACAGTGTGTTGCATTTGAATTCCATTATCAGTGCAAAAGTTGATGAAGGTGTTTTTAACATATTCTCCGCCATTATCAAATCTTAGCTTAAGAATTTGATATCCAGATTGTTTTTCAACAAAGGTCTTAAAGGCCAAAAACTTGTTAAATACTTCACTCTTGTTTTAAGAAGTATACCCAAGCGCGTTTGGAGAAATCATCAATGAAAGTTAAGAAATACTTGTAGCCAGATAAGGAAACCACTGGAAGTGGACCACACAAATCACTATGCACAAGCTGTAAAGGCGCTGAGGCGTGCCAAGAGGTACGTTTTCAAAGCTGTCCCGATGATGTTTTCCGAGTACACATCCGGAACAAACACCATCTTTGCAAGATACCATTGGAAGCCCTGTCACCATATTTTCTTTACATAGATTTTGAAGGGAGCGATAGTTTAAGTGACCCAATCGCTCATGCCAAAGTTTACTCACTTCATCATTATGAGCAACAAATATCGAAAGAAGATTTAATGACCCAAAGTTGTGAAACTTATACAACCTTATAGAATTATCAGCGATGCCAATGGATAAAATCTGTCTAGGATCTCTTAGGTCCTTAATTACAACATTGTGAGGTGAAAATTCAACGATTTTACCTTCACCTGAATGAGTTATCTGATATATAGATAGAAGGTTGCAGCATAAGGTTGGAACACATAATACATCATCAAATTGACCATTGTCTATATGAACAGTTCCAGTTCCTACACTAAGAGATCTATCATCACCAACATATATATACATGGCTTTGTTTTTGGCCATGTGATAAGAAGCTCTAGAATCAATGAGCCACTCATGAAAATGAGAAGAAGAAGATACATTTAGTGCATAGCCAGATCGAGATGCTTGACAACCACATGCAGAAAGTGCCATTCCTAAAGATGAATTTGAAGAGTGCTCCAAATGGATGTTATGCTTCTTCATCGCTGCTTCCAAGGTTTCCATCTTCTTAAAGCATTTAGATTATAAGTGGCCATCTCGATTACAAAAGTGGCAATGTCTATCAATGTTCTTCCCTTTGTTTTTATTTGCCTTATCAATCTGGTGAAATGATTTTTCATTTTGAGGTTGAAATTGCTCAGGACCCTTGTTTGGTTTAGGACCATTCCTTTTAGGATACGACTTCTTGGGATTTTTTGAATTTGGTTGCTGCTGGGCGGCTAACGCTTTCTTAGAAGAGTTTCCAAGATTAAGAAAACGAAGGTGTAAGAGTTTTTCTTGTTCTCTTATTAAAGAATGACAAAAAGAATGAAAGGAAGGTGGCTTGTAGGTTTGTCCTTGAGAAATGAAGGCTTCTCTTGTAGAATGGAAGGTGGAAACAAACATAGAGTAGGCTGGTCCCAACTTAGTAAGAATGGAATAAATAAGGTTATTATCTTCTTTCTTAACCTTAACATTTTCCAAGAGAAGTCTAAGGGTCTTGAACTTGGACAAAAAGTCTTCAATGCAAGAAAAATTATTGGGGTCCAATGTAAGCAACTCATTTTCAAGTTGATGGGCTCTAAGTTCATTTTTTATTCCAAAAACTTTAGTAATTTGCTTCATTGCTTCTTCAAGAGTATCAAGTTCTGCAATATGGAATCTAAGATCTGGAGAAATAGACATCCCTATCAACCCACGTGCTTGATCTTGCCTATTTTCCCATTTAGCTGCCTTATCTTCATCTTTCGGTTTGGTTTCTAGGCCTGAGGCTATTCTGTAAAGACCTTTACTTCTAAGTAAATCCACAATGTAGGACCACCATTGGAAGTAGTTGGTGCTGTCAAGAATAACTTGGCATGGACTTTCCATTTTAACAGAAACTGAAGATATATATGTTGAAACTAAGTGTTCCAATGGAAAGATTTCGAAAAATTAGACTGGTTCAAAAAAACGGCTCTGAAAACGGCTTCCGGATGAAGAAGTTATGGCTTTTTGAAGAAAAGTTGATGAAGGCGCCGACGAAGTGCAGGAATGTGCGGAAATGAAAAAAAAACGCCCCTTTCCTAACAAAAAGGAGACTTGAACTCAAGACCTCTACTCTCATAAATTAGCTTTGAACCAAGTGAGCTAAACAAAAATTTTGAGAGAGAGGGGGGGCGGGCTTTGTTTTTTTAGTCACTGAAGCTTTGGGTTGCGTGCTTGCTTGAGAAAGCTCTTTTTTTCTCTACTAAACAAAAACACAAAATCCAACACGGACATAAAAAAAAAACAAACCTTACGGCTTAAAGTTAGCTTTACCCGGAAACTAAATATTTCCCTCAATGTTTCTGATTTTCCGAGATCACACTAAGGCGTAGCGGAAAAGAGCATACGCATGAGAAAAATCCTTCCTCTCTGTTTCTCATTTGCCCAGATCGCACAGAGTCGCGGGGCAAAGAGAATACGCAGAAATGAAAGGTATAGATCCGGTAATAAAAAAGAAGCTAAATAAACCGAAATAATAAACAGAGAGAAAATAACTAGAAACCGCAAATAAACACTTTATACCTCAAGATCTTAAAAATGATGTAGCTAGGGCTACCAGAAACCTTTTCGCGTGAAACGAAATGGGTTCCTTACTGGAACAGATGTTCCTAACACAACAGAGTAGTGCTCTCGGCCTGAAAGCAGTCAGAAACAACAGATCTAGGAAACGACAGTCGGATGCAGTTCTACCGACTTCAGATTTGGATCACCAACGGACACGGCCCTCAAATAGCTATGATACCATGTAGGAATTTACAGGGTAAGTTTCTCAGATAGAACACCAAAGGACACCGCTCACAAACAGATCACAGATCAATACACCAATATTTTTGACGTGGTTAAAACCCTCAAAGAGGGAAACAATGCACGGCTTGAGCCAACGCGGCCACTTCAGGCAATTTATTAATAAAAGAATGAAAATTTACATAAGCTTCTCTCATGAACAATTAACCTATAAATGACCCTCCATGCTCTTTAAATAGAGATCATGGACCAATCGGGTGTTAAGCCATGAATCAAGTGTTGGTAATACCGAGAAGAGAATGAACTGTCGGATCATTACATATCGTGACCGTCGGATTGTAAGTTACAAAAGTACATAGTAAAGAAACACACTTTACTTAACTCTATACTAGACCAAGTTATACTTAACTCTATACTAGACCAAGTTATACTTAACTATTTCCTATGTGTCGGAATATCCTAACACATGGAAGGCTTGAGTCTCGAGGTCTAATAATCAAAGATCAAAGAAAATTGATCTCACTTACTGGAATATTGAAAGCTCACTTTTCAAGGAAAAAACTCCATATTCGATACTTTTATAATGAAAGATCTTGGTTAAAAAAACATGGTAAGAGAAGGAAAAAGACCAAAAAAAAAAGAAAGTTTATTTTTATGCTTTTTGTTTTACTTTGCTTCTGTGCTAAAATGTTTTCTATATCTTTGAGTTTAAATATTTCAATTATTTTCCTTTGTGCCAAAATGGAATATACCTTATTAGAGAAAAAAGTCAACTTTGAAAAAAGTTCTCTGCATCCTTATATATATATATACTAGTTTAATTCATGGTTAAGTCAGGAATCAAATTCGTGTATGAGCTACTCTTGTTTATGGGACAAGAAACTTGACTTTGTGCAATGATTTGAATGCTAAACTCTATGGAAGTGTAGATATTTTATCCTTGTTTGGATTTGAACCTTTGACCTCTTATGAGAAAGCACATGTTTTTAACCATAGGCCATTGTTGACGAGTCTTCCCATCAAATGCCATGCCATACAAGATAGGTATATGAACAAATTCTCCAAAATGGTTATCTAATCTCTAACATTTTAGCACATTATGAGATCTCAAGTGGGATAGATTGAGAAAAATAAGCAGATAATCATGGAAGTTGAAACAACTTGAGCATTAAAAAAGGGACAAGGACATAAGAAGAAAGAAAAGGTAAGTTGATATTTTTTGTTGGGTATGTGTTATATTTTATGCACAATTAGCGCCATGCATCATGTGTTGCATTGGGCGTCGTGAAGGATACAAGGGGGCCCCATCCCACCCTTTTAGGGAGTGATAGCCCTCGTATGAGGCTATGAAGGGCCTTGTGCAAGGCCTAAGGGGCATGTAGAGCAATAATTAGTGCATTTTTTCTTGTGTAGTTTTTATCGGTATGGTTTTCACCTTTTCACAGTGTCATGGCACATGATATTTTTGCAATGTAATTTTGGGTAAAGGAAGTATGGCTATATTCTAATCCAAGCTTAATGGATTGATATTTATATTGTATTGCTAAGAAATAACATTTTTTTTTTTTTTGGGTTTTCTCGATTTGAATTTTCAATGTAAAATATCTATGTTAAATGTGTGCATTTGCAATTGCATATTTTATATTTTTATTGACAATACATTTACAACAATTAATTGTAAAGTGTTTAAACCAACATTTGGTATAAGAGCAATTTGTCTTCAAGAGGACACTTTTTTGGCTATGGGTTTTGGCTCATGCTTGTGGAAAATCTAGTTACAGTTGGAGATTTGCAGTATCATTTTCTCTGGTGAAAGAAAATGGTGAGCAATTTAAAGATAGAGATTGAGAAATCCAATGGGTAGAGATTTCCATTGTAGAATCTCAAAACGGAAGATCTTTTGGTGGACAAAGATCAATGGATCGCTGTGAAGAAGTTGGACGAAGGGTGGAGACTCAATGCCATTTTTTGAACACCTTCAATAATATAGTAAGCGAGTGATTATTTGCTCATATTAAGATTTCAAATGAAGATAATGTATCAAATAATTTTATTCTTTACAAGATGAAAGTTTCACCCTTGTTATCAGAGGAAATGAGATAGAAAACGATGGAAAGTCATAACAAAAATGCCTTATTTGTAAGAAGTTGCTCCCATGATAGAAATAAAAATAAGTCCTCAAATGGGAAATCTAAATCCTTAGGAAAATCTGTAAATGTATCTTGAAAATGTGGAAAATAAGGGCATTACGAGAAACACTTTAGATCCAAAAGTGTTGAGAAAGAGAAGGGATATGATGATTCTTTTTATAGAAGCCAAATTCTCTTTAAACGAAAGAGGGGATGTGTACTTGACTTCTTCAAGCACACATGTAGATCATAAGGCATGGATAGTCGATTAAGGTGCATCTTTTCATATGACTCCTTAAAGAAAGTAATTTTGTGAATATGAAATTTATGAAGGATATTGTGGAAAACCCTGTAGAGAAAAAAATCAATGTGTTAAGGACAAACAATGGTGCGGTATTATTCGGGAATAAATTTAAGGAATTCCATGAGAAGTGTGATATAGCAAGGTAAAATACTACTCCATATACACTTCAACAAAATAGAGTAACAAAGAGAGTGAATATGACGCTAATGGAAAGAGCAAGTAGCATGCTTAGTGGTGTTGGGTTAGGACATATATTCTGGGCAAAGAATGTGGATATTGTATGTTACTTAGTAAATTGATTACCTTCATCAACATTGGATGGAAAGATTCCACATGAGGTATTTGGCTATGATGCTTGTACACATTTTAGAGGAAAACGAGTAAGCTATATACTAAAGTTGAAAGATGTTTTTATTGGATATAAAGATGGCATGAAAAGTTATAAGCTTTAGAAGATTGTATATAGTCAAGATGTGATGTCTAGAGAAGTCATATAGAGGATGATAGAACCAGAAAAATAGAGTTTCAATTGAAGAATGATGAATCATACGCTATAGAAGAACATTAATAATAAGAAGAGAACCTTGTACTCCGTTACTGAGGAGATTGATTTAGGAAATAAGACAACGAAACATGTATATTCCACTTGATTTGTGTTCCAATTTCTATATGCTTATTAGGAAGGATAATACTAAAACTGTCAGGGAGATAATGGATTAAGAGGATAGTAAACTATAAAAAAATGTCATGGTTGAAGAAATGACATCCTTGAATAAGAATAAGGCTTATGATTTAGTGGAGCTGTCAGTTGGAAGAAAACCCACTGGTAGCAAATGGGTGTCTAAGAAGAAGTTGAATGCAGAAGACAAAGTGGAGAAATACAAAGCTCGGTTGATAGCAAAAGGTTATTTTCAGGTATAAGGAATTGACTTTGGTGATATTTTTCTCGTTTCCAAATTAACTTCAATTATATATATATTATATATATATATATATATTATCTTTATTGTTACCTTTGATTTTGAAGTAAAATAGATAGACATAGACAATATTTTTACGTGAGGATTTGGAAGAAGAAATCTACATGAAGCAACTAGAAGGATTTGTAGTAAAGGGAAAGAAAGAGTTGGTATGTAGGTTGAAAAAATGTGAACCCCAATTTTATAATTTAACCAAAATGTAAAATGTGTGCCCTAAATTTTAAAAATTAAATCAAAACTTCCATGAGAGATACCAGCGTTTCAATTTACTCATACATTCAAATAATTGGGGTGCAAAGGAATATCTAGTTATTCGTTTGAAGGTGTTTCTGGTTTTTTGTTGCTCTTGCTCCCGCTCCCATTACTAAACTGATTGTTTCCTCCCAGCGTATCTGGGATCAACCTATCCAATTCCCAGAAGGGGTGGAAAAGGACCTACCAAGTGTTCAAGGTATGTGGACCGAAAGGGTTGAGTCGAGATCTCCTTCAGTGAGTAAGTCAAGTGTACTTTGTGTAAGGGCAGATTGATAGTCATAAGTTGTTGACTTCAAGCCCTAGTGTTTTCTTGTATCAGAGCTAATTGTAAGATCCATGATCCTTGGTACAAGAGCCCTATGTTTTTTGTATTAAATTTCATAATATAACAAGTTTTTGGTTGAAAACATTTCTTGTGTACTACATTGATTCATTGTTGTATGTTTTCCGCTATGAAAAGTACTAGCGTTGCGGTATTTCAGTGTGTTTATGATCGTGTTCTTAGACATAAAATTGGTTTTGAAGTGCCAAAGAAAAATCAACACATTCCATCATGGAAAAACTTTATGGTGAGTTGAGATGTGAAGTTTGATGAGGATGTATGGTCCTCTCGATCACAAATGTCTCTTTTAGTGATTAAAGGGAATGAGGCAGAGGTTCTAGAATTAGATTAAAAAATAAGAGAAGATTTAGATCCAAGGGTGGGTAAAAGAGTCTAAGTAAGTATACATCCTCACCCTATAGTCCAACTTGTAGGAAGCCAAAGTGGCTTACTCAAACATTGCATGATGCGTAAGAGCATATAGGAGCACCCAGAGCTTTGTTGAGGGAAAGTATCCTTCATCAAAGATATGTTAACCATATTGCATTAGATTCTTCCATTTCTAAGCTTTCTATCTGTTTTAAGGAGGTGAGGTGTGAGGCCTTGATGAAGGAGAGTGATGTTTAAGTGATATTTGTTTCCAAGGGCCGATAATTATTCTAAGACTACAATCGATTCATATTTGTAGATGGAAAATTTCTTTGAAATGCAAGGGGAATTATTGGTGTTTGGGAAAACACTTTCCTTGTAAAAAGGTACCATTAGCTTTGCGGTTAATGTGGAAGTGTTTACACCATGCTTGGTGTGTTGTACCATGAAAAACATACCCTTTGGAGATAACTTACTCATATATTGTTAAACCTTGACTAGATTCTTATGTGGCACAATTTTTAGGAGGTTGGAAACCTATGTAGCATAGAAAAATTATTCACAAGGTGCACATGAAGGGCTTGGTCGCTTGCTTTGGAGGGAAACTCATTTGGAGTGTTAGGCATTGAGGAGGGTGTTGAAACCTAGTAGCATGGAGATACATGGTTGCTTACATGGAGGCCAGTGCTCAACTTGAGGACAGTTGACTTGAGGAGTATTTGTGGAGGATCCCTTGTGAGGAGTTGGTGGCTAGGGTTTGCTATTTATGGTGGATGCACAAGCTAGGGGATTGGAGTAAATGACTTGTATTGGTTGGAGTTACATTGTTGGTATGTACTTGTAACTTCTATCTTGTATATATATGAAGAATTCTTATCCTAATTATGTACTTGTGCATATTATTTTTAACTTACGGTCTTCTGATGATTGAGCAATTTTTAGTATTAGCTATGCACATTGATTTGACATAACTTTGAGAATATTTTGTGAATGATTTGACAAAAACATATAATCTAAGTGGGAAAATTTATGGATGTTATGAATCCATTTAATAACTTAATTTCCAATTGTGATTTATGTTGGGAAGTGTACCCTAAGGGCCAAAAACATTGCTCCTTTGAAGTATGATTGTTTAGTATTTATTTGTTATGCTACCTAGTGTCTTTCGTTGGACAACAATGAAATATATACCATTGTAATTTATATTTCATAGCTAGCCCTAAGGCCAAAAGTTGACAGGAAATAGATCCAAGGAACCCCACTGTTAGGGTGAAATCTCTAAATTTTCATTAAATGAAAATTCTCAAAATTTTAACATGATTTTCCCATAATCAACCTACGAAGTACAAAGGGAGGCATGAGAGGATGCACCACAAAAGAGGAATTTTGAATTTATAGGTAAAATTTGAATCAACAAGAGACCTTGGAGTCTATCAGTGAAAGCAAGAAAGTTTTGATTAATAGGAGTAACAAATGGACCAAAATTTTAATGTTATGAGAAACACACAATAAGAATTGTGCTCTTTATGCCTAGATCCAATAAAGAAGTGTGGAGAGCTACAATGATTTTTGTAGATAGTATGGAACATAGTACAAAGCTCCAAACCAACAATGAAAAACAAGAAGGTTCTTAATTTCATTGGAGGATCCAGATTGAATCTATCTAAATGGTTGTAAGCGAATTTGGAGGTGGGGCTGTTGGCTATTTCATTTTTAATGAGGACAATGGTGTTGACACTAGACTAGTAAGACCCATACTTGCCACTTAGAAGTGAATGGTAGTGGCAAAAGAAGATAGAAGAAGATATCTTGAGTTTTGAGGATCCAACTAATAGAAGACTTCAAAGCAGTGAATAACGAAGGAATAATGAATTAATAGTGTTCACTACACTAATAGTTGGTTGATGACCTATAGAAACCATAGTGCCTAAGGATGAATGTGTGTGTGTGTTTTGTTCTGGTCATGTTTTCAAGTTGCAACTTTTGTGGAGTGTTACCTTTGCAATTATGGTTCCACTTATCTTGAACATGAATGGAATGACTCCTGTGCCTCTACCTCCCGACCTCTCATCTTTAATGCCCACTACCACTAAGGGATTTTTTTGGCAACATGAATGGAAAAAATGAAGAGATCCCTCTAGCAATTCTTGTGAGGTCAAAAGATGACCAACATAACACTTCATTCGATGATCTTAAAAAAGGTCAACAAACTTTCAAAACCCCTACATAAATAAATAAGTACCATTTGGTTAGAAGATTTTTAGAAAACCAAAACTTATAATGTAACAAGATTCCTAAATTTACAATATAAATAAATAAAATTGGAAGGAAAAGAAAAAAAAGATGGGGAAGAATGCATTCTCAAATTCATACTAATTTTAAAACATGATATTATTTTTTCTAAATCAATTTTCACATATAATTTAATGTAAATTACCCTATTCATTAAGACAATTATTAATAATATTCTTTTTATAAATTTATTTATTGATTTTAATTTAAAATCAAATTCTGTTATATAATCAAATTTATTTTCTGGAAAATATTTTAATAAATAAACATGGTTTGAGGATTTTTTTATCATCCATATTAATGCTTTGGTAGTGGAAAAAGTTTTTTACCTGCGTCAATCGAAGACTGTATATGAAATTTATGCCACTCAAATGTTGACTTTATAGTTTTCACGACCATAATTCGAGAGAATGTCACATCCATAATTCAAGAGGATGTCACCCAACCCTCATTATTTATGAAAAATATGCCAACAACGTGATGAAAAAACTCTAGAAGAGTCTATATTGTAAATTTGATTAATAATTAAGTAGTCAAACCTAATCACTAGTAAGCAAAAATTTGCCAAAAGGAATAGAAAATAGAGCACAGAGAAAATTTGTGCATTGTAGCAAGCCACAAGTCACATGCTACACTTCTTTGTACTTGCAACCATTTTCTATATAGAGAAAGATAGCAAAACCACCTCACCTTCACGCTGGGTTTTTTTCCCGAAAGGGTTTCCCATAGCATATCTTGTGTCAAATGTGTTTGTGAGATTTTATTTTGTTGTTCTCTAATTTCTGCAGAGTTTTAATTTGCATGCTTACACTATTAACAGTAATCTACAAATCTTAAAAAAAAACTGTAATAGTGTAAAATTTCAAATTGTGAATATAATTTAATCATTACAAACTTTTTCTATTTTACTGTTTGTAAAAAAATACAAATTTGGGTTTTTAAAATTATTTATAGAGTATAATTATGCAAACTACCTTATTACTCCAGACAATTATTAATGATAATTTTTTCATTAATCATAAATCACATTTTTTTTAATTAAAAAAAAATGTTGGGAGTAATGAAACTTGCAGGCTTAATGGTTAAGAGCATGTGTATGTATGCCTTCGTAAACTTGGCAGTCAAATCGTTGTGCTGAGGTAGGTCCCTTGTTCTACAAACAAAAATATTTCATATACCAATTTGGTGTTTGGCTTGGCTGTGTCCCTAAAAGTGGTTAATAACAATAACTTTTGGAAAAAACATGGAAAATTAGCCCATCTGCGAATATTAGCCCCTAAAATTTTCCTTACCAATGAATTAGCTCTAAAGATTTTAGACAGTTTGTTAATTTCAAACACACGGGTGTCAATTTGAAATCTCAATTTAGATGCACAAGTCCACATCACACAGGCTTTACAAGAATGCATCCCTTAATTTCCTCAAAAATAAAAATATTAATTATTTTATTGCATTCAAAACCATATCAAATGCCATTTGATCGATTTGCGCCTGAATTTGTGAAAGAAACGATCTCATTCATGTCATTCCTGTGCCATTATTTGAAAGATTTAAATTCTCAAATGGAAGTCACCAACATAATTGAAAAAAAAACGTTGTGAAACATGACACAAAGGACAAACATGTCCTATAAAAAAAACGTATATTTACAATCAATGGTAAAAAAACCTCTAGACTAAAGTGCTCATCACGAGCACTCCGTATTTTACAAAAACATATAATACATGTAAAGATCTTTTGAAATTGATTCAACTCCTCTCAAGATATCATATGATTTATCCTCGGATTTGTCATATCTCCATGTGGAGAAACAATGAAGGGGCAAGATCTACCCAGAGCCTATTTGAAAAGCAATGACATTCCAATGTTAAAATTGCTTAACAAGGAGCAGCTGCATGCTGATGAAAGAATGCTAAATGATGGGTTGTTAGATATACAAAGTACTTAACACTCATTTGAGTGGGGGCCTCTTGGTAAAGAAAAATCCAAAAGCCCAAAATTAGGTTTTTTATATTCACATATTTTGAAGCTCTTCTACAAGAGCCCTAAGTGCTCCCCTCCAATTTGTGCTCCACGATTCATCACTCAAAACTTTATGCATTGTTCGAAGTTCATCGGGATTTGCTTTTCTGAACAAACCCTTAAGAACCATATATATTTTTTCAGGTGATGTAAGATTTAGAGATTTTGCTTCTGCTTGCTGCAGGTTGACTATGCTTGATTTGCCCCTGTTATCAATCTCCTCCAGAAAATTCTTCAACACTGCAGGGTTGGATTGACCACCGCTTTGAAAGTTTGAAGTTTTGTAATGTTTCTCACATATATCATTCGTCTCAGGATACTGTCTCTTACTTGCATTGCTTGGCCTTCTGCACCAATATTCTTCACATTTGTGATCACGAACAAGTTCCTCTATGGCCTGTCACAATAAAGATGCCATAAATATCAGAGAGAATAAATGAACACATTGAACAGATATGCAATGTGAATGTACACACACCAACCAATCAATTGACCAATTCATGATTCTTATTCATTTTGACAAAAATTGACATGAAAAGTGACATGCAAAAGTACCCCAACGTTCTACCTTAATGATCAAAGGTGAGGTAAACCCAAACATATCAAGACCATTTAGGCTCCCTGGAGGCTGCAAAGCAGGAAGATTTCGTTTGCCAAGGCTGCGCTGTCTCATAATTTCTTGATTCAACCTCTCTTGCACAAGTTCCCAGCACTTGTAAACTGAATCTTGTATAAAAACTTCTGTCGAGCATCCCTCCATTGTAACCTGGGCAATCAAACGAACATCACAGTCATCTACTAGAAGCTCATGGCATCAGAAATGAGAAACCGTAAAATTAAGTTCCAACATCTTCAATCAGAGTGGTTTCGAATGTTTGAGCAATTCTGTAAGCATAAATGAGGAATAATAAAACCCATACAATGTGATCAGATATGACTAGATCGAGAAACAACAGACTGTTAAAATTAGCAAGTGTTAATTTTTCTCATACCAAATCTGATTTATTTTACTTCAAAAATTTATTTAAAACCCCAGAATATATTTATCTCAAATATTTCTGAACTTGCCAAAAGATAAATACACTGGTATATTAACTTAAAATGTGCATCAGAGATCAATCACACCACAAATACAAATTTACACCCAATGCAATCTTTCTTCATTAAATTTCTCGGGAAAATTCTGGGTTAGACCCACAGAGAATACATAGAAAAAATAGTCAGTAGGCACCTGGAAACTCGGCCCACTAGGAAAATCGGCCCCAAAGAATTTGGCCTCTGTAATTCGAACCTACTGAAGCAAAATCTGTCCTAGAAAATTAACCTTTCACCAGCAAATCGGCCTCCCCTTCGCCCTATCTCGTACGGCCCCTCCGTACTAGAGAAATCTAACTCCGCCTCCACATTTCAGAACTCTTCTTCAGCAACTCGGTGTCCCTCCTTCCTGAACTCGGCCTCTGAATTTCTCCTGAAATTCCCTGCTGAACTTCTTTTCACCTCTCTTCAGTCTAGTTGAGCCTCTCACTATAGAGAAAATTGCTTCCTCCACAATTGTGTATATTTATTCACCACCCTGAACCCCTAGGCTTATTTTGTCATTTCATTAAGCCAAAATCCCTAATCCCAATCTCCTAAGTGATCAATGACTGGGATTAAATCCTAAGCCTCACTTAAAATCCACTGTTGAGACTATATGTAAGTCATTTAAATAATTTTATTATTTATCCTTAGAACTTTGGTCTAACAGTCCACGATAATTAATTCGATTAATTATTGTACTTTTCCTAAGTTAAACCAATGTTGCAAGACTTGTCACAGCATTGACTCGTCGACTCGTATAAGATTCGTCAAAATACAAACAAACGTTAAAATATGGTAAATTTTAAGCACAAAAAAGAAACTAATGACAATTCCAATCCTTGCAAGTTATAAAAACCACAATATATGCAATAATTCATAACATCATTTCATATCTATAAAAGTACAACATAATATATTCGATTTTTGTAAGCAAAACATTTAGACACTGAATAAGAAAAGGGCTCATGATTCCATAATTAAAATAAAAAATGTCAGCAAGTTCAAAATTCAAATACATATGTCATAAATGATAAATGATTGTCTCATAAGTTCATAACAATCTTGATTCACATCACTCACGGATGAGTGTGCCTACAATAAGCCTTCGTGGAACTAATGCTAACATCAGAAGGCCGAAATAATTGTAAGCTAGGTGTTTTTGGAGTCTCCATTTGAGATGGCAAACTAGAGAAATCCTCAGTCTCTTCATCAAGCCAACTCAAATCAAGGGACGACTACTCCACAACTCAATCAAACTCTAAATCAATAGTATCCAATAAAATTGGATCTGTATCCTTTGGTTGCACTTGTTTTGTGAGCATTCGAAGGTTGTAATATGAAAACCAACTTCTCCAACCTCTCATGCTCCAACTTGTTTCTCCTTTTGCTGTGGATGTGCTCAAACACTGACCAATTGCGCTCACAAGAAGAAGCATTGCAGGGTTGACTTAGAACTCTCATGGCGAATTTTTGTAATTGTTGTGCCCTAGTGCCACAATCTGATATCCACCAATGAGTTGTAAAAAAATAACAACAAAGATTATCAGTTTGCAATACCAAACATATAAAAGAGAACTAGCAAAATTACAAGCTAAGTTCTAACAATTTGCACTTACCAGGCATTTTCTTGTCCTTAGACGTTGGCTTGCGCTGAATCCAAACATGCCAGATGCTTCCTTGTACATATCTTCCTTGGATTTTCTTGATCCGGGAACATCCTCTCAATGCATATCATGACACCTCTCATCACCTCAAGATCTCTATGAATGCTAGACCCTTCGTTATAGAATAAGCTCGGATTGAGATATGCTCCTACTGCATGCAATGGTGAATGTAGTTGCTTGTCCCACCTGGAATCAATAATTTGCCATATAGGGAGATATTTAGATTCATTTCCCTTATAGAAAGTCTTGATGGCCTCTTTGGCCCTGTCCATGCCCTCATAAATATATCCCATTGCAGGTTTCTCTCCATCCATCAATCTCAAGACTTCCACAAGGGGCTCAGTGAAGCTGCCAATTTCAATGACTTTGTCCCACAAACTATCACCAAAGACAAATGCTTTCACATACAATGCTTCTGGTTTTGTGCTATCTTTCCAAAATACCCATTGCTTGCTACAAAACATTCTTCTCAAAGCTTGGTACTCATACAAAAGGCTTTGGAGGGAAAGAGATTTTGTAGCAAATTGTGTGACAATTGGGTGACTAAGCTCACCCTGCGTGAATTCCCTCATAAGGTTCAACACCCAAGCATGATTATAAATATACTTGGTAGTTTACTTGCATTCTTGCACAACATCTTGCACCCACTCCAACTTCCCAATGTCCTTTAGCATCAAGTCTATGCAATGGGCAGCGCACAAAGTCCAAAAAATGGTGGATATTTGGCACAAAGCAACCTTCCAGTTGCCACATAATTTGTTGCATTGTCCGTGATTACTTGGACAACATTTGTAACTCCAACTTCCTCCACCACATCATCCAACAATGAAAAAATCAAATGTGCATCTTTTACATTTGCAGATGCATCAATGGATTTTAGGAACATGGTTCCTTTAGGGCAAGCTACAACAAAATTTATTATTGTTCTACCCCTCTGATCTATCCACCCATCAAACATAATTCTACAACTTGTAAATTTCCATGAGCTTTTAATGCTTTCCAATTGTTCCTTGACACACTCAAGCTCCTCATCTAGCTCTTTCCCTATAAGTGCATTATAAGATGGGGCTTTGTATCCAGGGCTAGCACTTGCAATGAAATCCACCATGGGCTGATAAAAATAAAACTTTGCATAGTTGAATGAAAAACTGTTATGGTACCAAAAGCTCCTCACTGTCATATCTGCCTCCTTCCTCTTCTTTTAATTAAAACTATCCAAGGTTGGTTGAGATCCTAGAGTTGTACGAGGACTGACGAAAGAAGAGGTTATACTCTTGTTTGCCACAACATTTGAAGAGGAGTTACTAATACCTGGACTTTGAATCTGTGTTTCACTTTGAGATGAAGATCTACCTATCCCAACAATCTCATCCTTCCTTTTTGCCCTCTTAGAACTTTCTTCTTTAATGGATTCCAAAGCAGCTACCATTTCAGTAGTGACTTCATCAGGGCAATTTTGACAACATCCCACACCATTCCCAATAATGTATTGTGGCATTGCAATAATTGCACTTGACATGGTGGTCATTACCGACAATGATTCGTTAACCATGTGCCCATGCCAAATCACGAGACTTTCTAGAACCCTTTGGTGGCATGGTGACAGAATCTAGAAGATATATATATATTATATATATTTGGTTTTTAATTTGCAAAATTTTTTTGCCCTGTGGCTGAGTTTCTCCTCAGCCCGTAGGCCTCTGGCTGAGTTTCCTAGCCAAAGCCCAAACTATAAAAAAAAAAAAAAAAAAAAAAAAAAAAAAAAAAAAAAAAAAAAAAAAAAAAAAAAAAAAAAAAAAAAATTGCAAATTAAAAAAAAAAATTCAAACAAAAAAAACTAAATTGAATACAAAAAAATTACATGGAAAACATTCAAAGAAGGTTCAGCTACCTTTAGCCTCCTTCAAGAGCTCCTTCACTGTGTAATGGAGTCATTCAACACTCATATAAATTAGCCAAACACTTAAATGACAAATGAATGACAAATGGAAGGGAGAGAGGTGCTTATAAAGCATTTTCTTCCCTCCAATTTCCCTTTCCCTCAACCTCATTTCCAAAAAGGAAAAAAAATGATCAAAAATTGGAAGAAACTGTGTCTTTTGAGGCTTGACAGGTTCTATAGGGGTTCGATATAGGTCTTACAGAATACCTGCGGGTCTTATACGGATAAATTGGTTCTATAAGATACCCGTTGAGTCTAGGTCTTAAACACGAGTTTTATGCAAGTGACCTACCTCAGTATAGAACCCGCTAAGACCCACGAGTACTCATGGGTCTAATACGAGTCATGCTTCACTGAGTTAAACATAGGAAAGAAATCATACTATCACTTACTCCACCAAGCAAGCACCTAAAGAGGCAATCAAAAAATTTCTGCATGCAAAAACACCAAACCTATGTAGAAGACCTTCCAAAGCTACAAAACCTTCAATAGTCCTTCCTAGCAAGGGATTCTCTACCAACCCCAGCTTGTCTCTGTAAAATGCAAACTTCCCCTTTACTAGAGGCTTGGTGAGAATATCTTTTACCTACTCTTTCGTGGAAATGTATTGCAATCTTGCAACACCTCTTTGGACCCTATCTCTGATGAAGTGGGGTATCTGATCTCTATATGCTTGGACCTATCATGGAATACTAGATTTTCAGAGAGCTTAATACAACTTTGATTGTCACAGTGAATCACAGTTGGCCCCATCTCAAGACCAAATAATCCTGTGAGCATCTTACAAAGCCATATGGCCTCACAACTTGCTAGACTCACTACCATGTACTATGCCTTTGTTGAACTAAGTGCCACTAAGTGTTGCTTCCTGCTATACCACGAGATCATAGTTGATCCAAAGTTGAAACAACCTGAAGTACTCGTCCTGTCCACTACACTACCTACCTAGTCTGAATCTATGTAGCCCTACAACTGCACTCCACCAACTCGAACATATCTTAGTCCCTAGTCCACTGTACCTCAACACATGCTGCATTGCCATCTAATGAACCCTTCTCAACTACATCATGAATTGGTTGAGTGTGCTCACAACAACGCAAACATATGGCTTAGTGTTGACCGAATACATCAAGGACCCAATCAACTCTTTGTATAAAGTGAGATCCACAAACTCACCTTCGAAAGGACCTAGCTTCTTCAAGTTGTGGATCATAGGTATAGACATCAACTTGCAATTCTCCATCTTGAATCTCCTCAGAATCTCAACCGCATACTTGCCCTGCACTATTAAGATCTTTGTTCACTGCTAGCACACCTCCAATTCCAAAAAGTAGTGCATCAATCCAGTGTCCTTCATCTCGAACATTGAAGTAAAGTCCTCCTTGCCCATCCCTATGAGCTTCTTTGATCTCGTCAAAAAGAGATTGTCAACATATAGTACCAAGATGAGTGGCTCACTATCAACAAGTACATAATACATGTTGGAGTCTACCTCACTCTTAGCGAAGCCCAATCCAAGTAGGTACCCATCAACCTTGGAGCAACATGCGTGCGGTGCCTGCTCAAGTCCATATAAGGCCTTCTTCAATTTGCATACATGGAACCTCCTCTCATGCAACTCAAAATCCCTAAGGCTACTCAATATACACCTCTTCCTCAATTACCCCACTGAGGAAGACAATCTTCACATCCCTCTAATGTATGTTCCACCCCATCTTTGAAGCAATAGATATGTCTGCCCTGATAGATGCATATCTGGTGACAGGTGCAAATGTCTCCTCGCAGTCTACTCCCTCCTTGTGGGAAAACCCTCTTGCCACAAACCTTGCTTTATACTTCTTGACATTGCCATCCGTTGCATACTTGATCTTATAGATCCATGAAGAAGTGACCACTGACTTCCCTTCAAGCCTCGACACTATCTCCCACACATCATTCCTCGCGATGGAATTGTACTCCTCCACCATCCCTTCAAACTCGTTGCCTCCTCAAAAGTAGAAGGCTCAGACTCACTGATATTGCTCATCAAGGCCAAATAACTGGAAAAACAGATCGGTGGTCTACTCTCCTTAAAGGTCCTGCTGAGATCCTCCACATGCTCCTCTGCATCCCTCAAGGTCTACTCAACCCATCTCGGCGTTCTCCTAGTAGAGCTCAAAGGAACAGGTCATTCCTCCTAATCTAAAGGTTGTACCCTTGTTGTTGGTGCTACTAATTCCTACTCAAACTTCCAAGCCTCTAGCTCCCAATCCATTATTGTTGTTGGATCTATCCCATGCAACCACCTAAAGGTCCTACCTCCTCAAATCTAACCCCCCCCCCCCCCCAAACGAATATCTTCCATTGGCCTAGAATGTAGACCCTATAGGCATTTGAAATCTCATGATATACAACAAAAATGCCCTTCTTTGATGACGAATCTAGTTTAGTCCTCTTCTCTGAAGGAATGTGGACATGCACTAGACTACTAAATATACGAAGGTGACTCACCTCTATTCTCACTCCTGTAAAATCCTCCTCAAGAGTCATGTCCTCCACTACCTTGCGAGGAATCCTATTCTGCAAATATACTACCATATTACATTCCTCTACCCACAAGAACAAAGCTAGATCCTAATCATGGATCATGGTCGTAGTTGCTTCAACTATACCCCTGTTCTTCCTCGTTGCCACTTCATTCTCCTGCAGATTGTAGGGCAATGTGACTTCTTTCTTAATTCCTACTTCCCTAGAAAAATCCTTAAACTCATTGGAGGTATACACTCCTCCATTGTTTGATTTTAGGACCTTGATCTTCTTCTCGAACTCGTACTCCACCAAAGCTTTGAACTCTTGAAACTGACCAAAGACCTCATCCTTGGTCTTCAAGAAGCAAATTTGTGTCTTGGAATAGTCATTTATGAATGTCACGAAATAATTGCTCCCCGAGATAGACTCCACTCACATAGGACCACAGATGTTAGAATGCACCAAATCCAACACACCTTTAGGTATACTCTCACTACTAGGTAACACTAGCTTGGGTTGCTTGCTAAGCACACATTCCTTACACACACCATTATGCTCTATACTGAACTCCGGAAAACCAATGACTATTTCCCATCCTCACATGCCAAATCTCACTCTAGCTATCATTGTTATGTAGTAGGGCTTTCACTAGCAGTGCTCTCAACAAATATAGATTATTCTCCCTACTTCCTATAACTCACCACACACTAGGATTAACCCCTTTCTGCCTCACAGCTACCTCGCTTCTCATGAAACTAATCTCAAGTCCTTTATCTTCTATGGCCTAACTAAAAGTAAATTTGTTTCCCCTTGTCAATCTACTCTGAAATGGTGTTCCACAGGGACACATCCCCCAAGGTGAGATGTGCGCGCCCCACATTTCTCCCCCACTTGAGATGGGGGAATGCCTCTGAAAACACTTCCCTACATCCCCATTTCAGGGAAACTTAGGAAGACATAGGGGGAAAAGTTTCCCCAAAAGGGGTGCTTGTGAGCATCTCCCCAGAATTTTGCATGAAAACAATAATTTATAGGTGAAGAAGCCTAATATTCAACCCTAGGGCCCTATTAATACTATGTAATTAATGGTAATTTTCAATTCTTAAAATAAAAGTGACATTCTTTTTACTTAAATTTTCAACATTACCATCAATTAACTCAAGATGTTTGAGAGTGGTTTTGACCTCATTAGATTTCATATGGAGAAAGTAGAATTTTAGATCACACTCAAAATCTAGCGGAATTAACAATTTTAAGGATTTCAGGATTTGGGATATTGCAACGTTTCCATTAGATTATATCATGTGTGAAGTGGAAGTAGCATCCAATCAAGAACACCAAGCCCTCTATGAACCTCGATGTTAGTGGCATTGACTATTGAAATCCTCTATCATGAAAAGAGTAAAATTGTACTTATCAACAAAATATAGAATTGACATGTTAATCAAATCAAGTATTTGACTTGTCACTTTTTACTATTTTTGAGTTTGAGTAATTTCAATTTACTATTTGAGTCTCATCTACTATTTTTCCTGGTATTAATCGGATTCTAGAATAATGAATCATGAATCTAAATCAATGTATACAATATTTTACTATTTATATTTCATTATTGAAGTCTGATCATTTTATCCGTTATATTATATATTATATATTATTATATATATACGCACACACCCAGACATTCGCCTATCCCCCTTAAATTTCCCTAAAATTTGTGGGTGCTTGCACATGGCCCCTATGTGTATCTCATTCCCGCATGCCCCCATCCATGAAACTTGGTAGAACATTGTTTAGGAATAGTTAGAATTGTGTACTTGTCTCCTCTTCTCTTCCCTCTTTATACTTTCCCTTCTACTTCATGGTCCTCCTTTCCCTCCGTCACTCGTATATTCTTCTAACATGAGCTTCCTCCTTTTATCCTTTCCACTTCCCTTTCCTACCCACCACCCTTATTTTCCCCATTTAATTCCACTCTTCGAAAAATTGCTCAACCCTACCCTATCAATAACTTACACATTCTATCATTTAATATCCATCACTTTAACAACCTTCATTAAGAATTTACAGAGGTATTACTTTGGCTTTCATAACCACTAGGTTATAACATGCCCTATCTTAGCACTTTCCTCTAGATTTTTGGGTATGGCCTTGGGTTCCAGGGTTTTCGTAGTATTTAGGCAATTTTTGGTAGTGACCTAGGTTTGTTTATTATCCTCCTTCAAATATTACTTTATCAATAACATTAATATATCAACCTATTAATTTAATAAGACTAATAATTTAATTCATTAATAGTTTATCAAATCAACTTAACCATAATAATATTAACACTAATACTAGTATTAATACTATAGTTTTATTAATATTCCATAGTAACTCTTTAATACTAATATTATTATTATAGACTTCTTAATAATCTACTAATTTAAGTATTTGATAATATATTATTCCTTAGCTTTATTAATAATATTAATATATATAGCTTATTAGTACTAAATGTTGAGTTCTAGTGATTTAGAGAAGAAATTTGTTTCTATTGGAGGAATGGCAACTCAAGCCTCAGTTTCGTACAGTGCCATTCTGAAATCTGGATATTTTCTTCTAGTTGTTCAAGAAGCTTAGGCCCTTAATGTTTCTTTTAAAGAGGATGCTTTCAGTGGTGAAAAATTATTTTCAAATCAAGGTTTGGTCTACAAATTTAATGGGGTTTGGCTGCGATTGACTGATCTCCACAAAAGTACTTTTGATACATGGAAACCTCTTTTGATTGACAATTTGAAAATTTTCCCCTTGGCTCGAGGTTTTTTTGTTGTGGTTTTTTATAATATTGAGGATAAAATTTTTTTGTGAATTTGGGCCCCTGTTTGCATAAGTGTTGGCCTTTTCATGCAGCGCTGGTCTCCCACCTTTGATCCAATTATGGCATCAATCTCCACATCCCCTATTTGTTGAAAAATGTAACTAGGTTCGGTCTTCATAATTATCATTGTACTTGTATCAATATGTCTTTCATGTAAAAAAAAAAGAAAAAAAGAAAAAAAAATTATTATTATTATTATTTCATTAGTTAAGCATGTTCTTCATGCTTCTAGAGTTTATTGAGTGAAGAAAATGTCACGAGTCAATCTATTGTACTTAAGTCAAATCCAATTTGGACTTTTGGAAGAAAGAGGAAAAAGAATTTTATTTGAGTCAAAAGAGTCAATTTGTCACCCACAAGACCAAGTTGGCCCATAAAGGCGGCACCAATTCGATCTCCTGGATGTGTATATATATATAGAGAAATTTGACCTCATTGTAGCACCAATTCACAACTTTGATTTCTGTGCAAAAGAGAGAAGAAAAACAAATAAAAGTCAAAGGAGAGAGAGCAAAGGTCAAAGGAGAGAACCTTGTGATTTTTGCCTTACGAGTCCGCTACGTGCAAAATTTCATACTATTGTAGCGGCCAAAAATTTCAGATCTGATGCAAGGAACAACAATTCAGAGTTTGATTAGTTTTGATGGCTGTTGACAAACTTTGACTTTGTTGAATTTGACTCGCTTGAGGAAGGATAGAAGGAGGGCTGACTTAGGTCTTGTGGGAGGTCTTGGTCTTGGTTTTTGGGTATGGGATTTCTCACTTTGATCTAATTCTATAAGAAGACAAGTTGGTTGGGTTTTCCCCCTTGTGGGGTTTTGCCTTGGCTTGGAGCCTACATCTTTGTGTTCTTGTCTTTTAGTGATCTTCATGTTTTATGTTTTGGTAATTGTTTGATGAAGAGAACATAATAAAAGAAATAAGAAGCCAACTAATATTCATAAGCAATTATCAAGTAAAAGAAATCACCCCTAATTTGCTAGCCTATTGGTTTCTCAACACTATTTGGGTAAAGGCTCCCAAACCTTCCCTTGCATCTTTGGAACCTCCCAATGTTATCTTCCACTAGTAATGCATTGGGGAAGTTTTATTGTCGTAGCCAAGAGTTTGATTTTTTTTATAAAACCACTTTATGTTGGAATATGTGTTGAGATGGATTTAAATAAGGGTTTTCTTGCGGAGATTAATCTGACAACTCCAGACTATGTGTGGGTACAAAACATCAACTACAAAAATGGTTCAATTTGATGTTGAGCATGTTATGAAATAGGGCAGGTAATAAAAAAATTGCCCAAATCTTTGCTAAATAATAGAATTCGGAAAAACAATCGGAGGCCCAAATGGTGGTAAGGAGCTTCGACTGAACATTTATGCAGTATAGAAAGAAGGGACTCAAGGAAAGAAAAAAGAAAAGGAAGAACATGAAGCAGTTATTATTAAAGATGATTCATCAAAGGAACAAAAATCAGTCAGTAATAAGTGTTTTAGGATGTGAAAATTCGGAAACCCGAATCCTATTGCAGCATCTGGAAATAATTCTCCTAATTGTTAAATTAATTTTTAACAATTTATTAACCGTGTGCTACAGCGAATACTGAATCAATCACACTGCAACCTACACAAATAAATTGCAGAAGAAATAAATGTCGGAAGAAATACTAGCACACACACACAAAATGACAATTATTTTTGGACCAATGCCCCGGAAAAACCCAACTTGGGAAAACTGATGCAGCAGCTGAGGGTTTCATTATTATGCAGCAGTGAAATAATATGAGTACAACTGGATGTCGAAACTAGCAATCCTGCAGAGAAAAACTGGCAAGAAAAATCTAGTGAGGAATTCCTTACTCCACAGGTAAATCCAGGCTCTGACCTCAACTCAAATTAAGTTGTCCAAACTGGCTCTGCACAGATACTGTGTCACCCTAGCACAGTCCCTTCTGCACTTGGTTCGAACCAGCTTTTCCTCAAGCTGTCTGGTCTGCCGCTGTCTAGGAAAATGTCTCTCCTTGCCTCTGCAACTTCTGTCCAACTTCTGGCACTAAAACTCGGCTTTCCCACAAGATTCAGAATTGCCTCTAGAGGATATTGCGTTGCCCCAGCGTCAGCCTCACGGTGGCTCGTCTACCTCTTTGCAAATGCACTCACTGGATCTGGAAATATTCCTCCGGCTTCATTGTTTCTGCCCCTCTCACTGCTTCGATCTCACTAGCTCTCTCTCTGACAACTGACAGTTGCTACTCTAGAAATCGATCTGCTCATGCAATCGAACTGCTCCAGTGTCTTCTCCAAGCCCCATCGACTTCTTATAATCCTCTATTGAGATTTCAACGACCAAGATTAGATCTTAATCGATGGTTAGGATTAACTTGAAGTCGATCCATGTGAGTTTCTAGAATATTCACACCTTGACTTAATTAATTCTGATTAATTAGTCATATTCTTTAAGTTTAGACTTAGGAAATATTTAAAAACTGACTAATAATCTAATCAAGTCATTTCTAGGCGGAATTTCCATAAACAATTTTGGGGTTTTGGAGATCTCATGTATTCTAGCCTCTCCACAAAATTTCAAGGCCAGAACACCTTTGATGCTACAAAAACTAACACTCCCTCTTAGCGAGGAATGTGTTCTAGTGCTCTACTGCACATCCTGTGTCAACACCATGTCTCTGCATCATCTCTTGCCACGTTGCTGATCTTTGGCTCTGCTTCCCACCAACCACTGCATAACTCTGATATGCGTTGCATCTGTGCTGCTGTCGACTCTGCTGAACTACTGCCAACACTACATCTGCACTACAACTTCCTCTCATCTATTGTTGTTGCAACTGCAACTAAGAAGCATCCTAAATACTGAATCAATTGTGATCAGTATTGTGATCAGTATGATGCATCTGTCTCCTGAGTCTCTAGCTGCTGCTAGTATTTGTGATGTCACTAAGGAATATGGGTTGTTGCTGACTCTGCACTGCGCCCCCCAACATCTCACAACTACTAGACTCTGCATCTATCACTCAGGCATCTGGCTGCATCTACTGCCACTAATCCATCCTGCTACTAAATGTTGTGGGCCCCCGTAGCAAGGTATCGATCCAAGAGGTGGACCTCCTCAAGGGTCCTGCTCATTTGTAGCACTTTGGGGCTACAACACTAAGTCACCCCACTTCACTCTTGGAGGTATGTCAACAAACATGGCGAAGTCTTTCTCCAGCCTTGAGGGCAGCCTATCGATCTTTGTTGATGCTGCTTATTGGTCCTGCTTCTCCTCCTTGTCCTTCTTCCCAAGAGGACACTGGGTTCTGTAGTGACCAAGCTCACCACATCTGAAGCACCTAACCTTCGATAGGGCCTTCTTCTTCTTTCATTGCTCCCCTTATCCTTGACTGGGACCCTTCGATGCGGGGACCACATTCTCCTCCTCCTTCACCTGCTTCGATCCGCTACTGCTACCACTGATGGAGCTCTTAACTAGAGCTCATCTCAACTCCTCCTGTTGCAAATCAGCCCACATCCTATCCCACCTTGGCAAGGTGTCTCTGCCCAAGATACGTTAGACAAATACTTGCCCCTCCTCTGAGACACTGTTGAGTGCCAATCACACTAGCTTTGTGGGTTGAGGCGCTACCCCAACAGTTGCAAGTGGATCCTGGATCTCTTGAATACTGGTGAGGAAGGGGTCTATACCTTCCCCCTTCTGCATCCTGGTGCATCTCAGCTTCTCTTCTAAGTACGTCTTCCACTGCTCAGAAGTGGCCTCGTACAACGTGGTGATAGTCTCCCACATTTCTCTAGCAGTCCCTTTGCTAGCTATGTGTGACACGATGTGATCCCGAACACCATCAAGGATTAACCTCTTCACCCACACCATCTCCTTTATGTACTCCTTCAGCTGATCTGCATCTGTGGGGATAGCTACCACTACATCTATGAAAGGCTTCAGGCCATATTCATCCAGAAGGAAGGACATCCTTGTCTTCCAGATGACATAGTTGGAAGCACCATCCAACTTGTCCTGATCTCGAAGTCCAGCGGTGGCCATCTCAAACAATGTTGAAAATATCCTCTTCCCTTCTGCTCAACTGTTGTTCAACTATTCGCACTCCCTTTTGGAGTGAGAAACTCTGCTCACAACGATTGATGATCCGTAAGGGAAATCGAATTTCTTGAGACTAGAAGTTCCCTGAGGAAAATTTTCCCTCAATATGTGCTCTTCTTCCACTCGTCGCTAGTTCTGCTCTAGCAAAATGTTGCAAAACTACTGCGTCCAACAAGAGATCTACTCTGCGAAAAAATACTAGTTGCTCCCTCTGCCTCTGGAATCCCTCGATTTAGAGTGATCAAATTTTTTGTTCATCTCTCAGAAAAATCGATTCTCCTCAAGAAATTCAATGTCTTGGCCAAGTTGATTGCACTGCCTTTGGGGTTTCAATCTGTTGCCCCTCAATGAACAACAAGACTCCCTCTTCCTTCGCTACTAAGCTCTCCAGCTAATCATCTGTGCTCTGATACCATGTGAAAATTCGAAAACCCAATTCCTATTGCAGCAGCTGGAAATAATTCTCCTAATTGTTAAATTAATTTTTAACAATTTATTTATTATGTGCTACAGTAAATATTGAATCAATCACACTGCAACCTACACAAATAAACTGCGGAAGAAATACTAGCACACACATAAAATGACAGTTATTTTTGGACCAATGTCCACAGAAAAACCCGACTTGGGAAAACCAGTGCAGCAATTGAGGGTTTTATGATTATGCAGCAGTGAAATAATCTTAGTACAAATGGATGTTGAAACTGGCAATCCTACAGAGAAAAAATAGCAAGAAAAATCTAGTGAGGAATTTTCGCACTCCACAAGCAAATTCGGGCTCTGACCTCAACTCAAATTGAGTCGTTCAAACTAGCTCTGCGCTACTACTACATCACCCTAAAGCAGTCTCATTTGCACTCAATTCGAACCAACTTCTCCTCAAGCCATTTGTTCTGCCGCTGTCTAGGAAAATGTCTCTCCTGGCCTCCAGAACTTCTATCTAGCTTCAGGCACTGTAACTCGGCTTTCCCCATCATATTCGAAATAGTCTCTAGAGGCTACTGCGTTGTCCTAGCAACAACCCCACTGTGGCTCTTCTGCATCTCAACAAATGCACTCACTGGATCTGGAAAACTTCCTTCGGCTTCACTGTCTCTACCCCTCTCTCACTGCTTCGATCTCACTAGATTTCTCTTTGGCAACTAACTGCTGCTACTCTAGAAATCGAATTGCTCAAGTGTCTTCTCCAAGCCCCATTGACTTCTTATAATCCTCTGTTGAGACTTCAACGCCAAGATTAGATCTTAATCGATGGCTAGGATTAACTTGAAGTCGATTCGTGTGAATTCCTAGAACATCCACACCTTGACTTAATTAATTATGATTAATTAGTCATATTCTCTAGAGTTTAGACTTAGGAAATATTTAAAAATTGACTAATAATCTAATTAAGTCATTTGTAGGCGGAATTTCCAGAAACGATTTTTGGATTTTGGAGATCTCATGTATTCTAGCCTCTCCACAAAATTTCTAGGCTAGAACACATCTGATGCTACAAAAACTAACAGAGGACCCTACAGATTCAGTTACAGTGGGAGCACAACATACTCCATCCAGTGAAAGCCAAATCTCCCTCTGAATCTTCTAGGGGAAAAGCCAGAAAACCAACTTCTTAGGCAGATCAGGTAGACAAGAAATTGAAGACAGCAACACTCACTCTTTGATGGGTGATACATTAGAGTCTCGGACATAGTAGAAAATGCAGGTTAGTTTCAAGTGGTAAAAAAGGGTAGAAATATTTCACCAAGGACAACCAGAAACTAGTCAAAATTAAATAAAAAAGTAGTGAAAAAAGGAATGTAAATGTATTTGGATCTTAGGAGTATTTTGGAAAAAAAATTTAGCTAGAACAAGACTGGAATTTTTGTATCATGGGGTAATTATTTGAGAGGTTGGATTAAGCTTTCATGCTCAATCTCAAACCAGCAAGGAATATTGGTAATTTTGAAGAAATGTAATGGTTCTGGGCCAAATCCCAATTTTTTTTAATAAAAACTCTCATATTTGTTTCTTTGAAAACAAATACTAATATTATTAGTATAGCTTTATTTGATTATTACTAACATTAGCATTGATAATAATACATTATTTATTATTATTGTTTCACCCCATAACTATATTCACTTTTTGATTAAATATTTTCATTCTAACTCTCCTCATCCATTCAATTCTCTCATACATTCATGGTTCTCTTTGCATTCTTTCCCCCCAAGCTTTTTTGTCCTAATGATGGATCCTCTTTCGAATCCAAAATGTAGACACTCATCAATGGTCACTATGGAAAATCCGAACTCTTAATCTACCAACAAATGGAACAATCAAATCCATCATCTGATACATGCAGTTGGGTATTTCTTGAGCACAAGGTATCACTATAGAACTCAAATATGAAAATATCAAACTATGGAGGTCAGAGATGGATTGTACAAGTGCTTGGAGTGCATGGTCCCTAAAGAGTCCAAGTATTGCGCAAGAGAGGCAGTATGGTGCATTATTTGTAAGACAGAAAGCCACCTATAGAATGATTTCCCCTAACCCAAAGATATGCAGACGGAGGGGACAAAAGAGGAGTTCGTTGTCTCGCTGTTGGGGCGAGGGATAATGGGGTGGTTCGTGTCTCTCCTGCCACATAGGTGCAGTGGGAAGCATCAGGTAACACATGCCATTTAGGTAACGTAACTAGAGAGATTTCAAGGAAAAAAGTAACAACGGCAGAAATGCATAATGAACATATATAATAGCAGATTGGATTCGAATATGGAGCCTATTGTTACTAGCCACTCAAGGTTAGTCGAGATTAAATGAACAAACTTAGTTTTTTCATAGTTTTTATAATGTATCTTTTTATACCACGGCATTTACCTCGGGCCTCTTTGAGTAGCTTCCATTGCTCCCCATGCACGATTGCTGGATTACATGGCAGGGTGGCTGGATGGATGATCGAATGGTTGTTTCCAATGTTGGATCACGCCCCCTTGGCATCAACTAGCTACATGAACTTGTTGCTCAACTATGACTACATGAGACTGGGATGGAAATACATTGACAAATCAATGCTTTCACTAGGGCCTCAAGTACCTTTGGCAAAAACCTATCAAAGGTTGCAAGGGGTGTGGATCAACTAGGTAACTCAGCTAAGCAATTCCAATTTATTTTTAACAAGTTGAACTGTTAAAATTCATTCTGTAAATATTTGCTTTTCTAGACAAATGTACAATCTAAATTGTTGAAAAATGAACTAACTTTAGTTTGTCTTTACAGCACATCGATGGGAACCATTTGGCAGCCAATGTCCTCAATTGCAAAAGTTTGCAGTTAAAGTCCTCAACCAAACTTGTAGTGCTTCTAAATGTGAGCACAATTGCTCTATTTAGCAAATTCACACGAAGAAGAGAAATCATTTGGAACAAAAAGAGTTAAATGATCTTGTCTTTGTGCAGTACAACCTTGGACTAAGGCGCAATTAGTTGTTGAACAAAAGCCATGGTACAAATCCCATTGTGTTGGAGGATATTGATCCAACTTCAGAATGGGTGTCAGAGACACAACAAATTTAGTTCGATCCTAATTTTGATATTGATGCCATAGAGTTGGGGAGGGTTGACTCCAATCCAGATCTGGTAGTGGAACCAGAAGTTGAAGAAAGAAAACCACCAAGCATGGCATATGGAAGCACTAGTCAAGCAACTTTACCAACGCGTGCTTCTATTAGACCTAGTTATCTTGCTACCACTACTACCACTAAGGTGCAGGGGAGTTTGAGAAGTCCTTAGACTCTAAACTAGATGATGTTTATGTTTCTCCTGGTGATGATCCCATGTCTAGTAGTGGTGATGAGTGATCTCGTTGATCAATGATTTGTAGTAGGCCAATGGCTCAGTAGCTTGTAGCATTATTTTTGGAATCTAGAGGCGTCAATTAGAACCTCATTGATTATCTATTTTGTTGATATGTATTGCACTCAATGCCATTTTGATATGCACCCTTACATGGCATATAGATGAGCAAGTTTTGCATATTTTGTCTCTAATGGTTTGGAATCATGGTTTGAAATCTTAAAAATAAAATTTTCATTAAAAATTTAATTATTTTATGTATTTTTTTAAAGACTGATTCATAGAATCATGTGCAGTCTGGTTTAATCTTGTTCTGGTTCGAAATCCAAATTTTCAAACTATGCTTTGAGCAGTTAATTCTTTTAAACCAGATCTGATTTATTTTACTTCGATAATTTTATTAAAAGCCCAGAATATTTATCTCAAATAAATTCTGAAACTGTTTATAAAACAAAAATATTACATTAACTCGGAAAATTAAATTGCAATGGAAAATATCATGTGAAATCAAACATATAACAGTAGAAAATCATCCAGTAACAATCTTCCTTCAGTTTATTAAACTTTGGAAAATTTTGGGTTAGACCCTTAGAGAAAATACATAAATTTTTAGTAGTATGAGAACTTGAAACTCGGCCCCCAAGGAAATCGGCTTCTTGAAATTCAATCTGTCAACTAGAAATCAGCCCCAAGAAATTATTGGCTTCCTTTGCAGCTGCTCAACCTCCTCACCCTCACAGACTCCTCAAACCAATTGTACGACTTCCACACCTGTGCAACTCAGCCTCTTTCGGTAATTCGACCTCTCCAAAATTAGCCTCCTGGTTACTATACTCAGCCTCTCCTTTTTCCAACTCGGCTTCCTTGAATTTCTTCCCTAAATACTCTCAGCGATCTCTCCTTATTCTCCTTATCCAAATTGAGCCTCTCACTCTCAAGAAAATCGCTTCCTCAACATAGTGCGTCTTTACCACTCCCTTAAGCTTATTTTATAATTTCATTATGCCAAAATCCCTAAATCCCTAACCTGAATCTCCTACGTGATCAATAGTTAGGATTAAATCCTAAGCCTCACCTGAGATCAACAATTGAAATTATATCCAAGTCACTTAAATTATTTATTCTTAAAACTTTGGTGTAATAGTCCACAATATTTAATTAAATTAATTATTGTACTTTTGCTAAGTTAAGCTTAGGAAAGAAATCATAAAATCACTTACTTCACCAAACAAGCACCTAAAGCGACAATCAAATATCTTCTACATGCTAAGACACCAAGCCAATGTAGAAGACCTTCTGAGGCTACAAAACCAACAGTCCCACATAGCAAGCAAGGGATTCTCCACCACCCCCACTTATCTCTATAAAACACAAACTTCCCTTTCATTAGAGGCTTGGTGAGAATATCAACTGCCTACTCCTTTGTAGAGATTTACTGCAATCTCACAACACCTCCTTGAACCCAGTCTCTGATGAAGTGGTATCTAATATATGGGACTCCTTCCCATGCACCTCAAATCCTCGAGGTTGCTCAATATAAACATCTTTCTCAATTACCCATTGAGAAAGGAAATCTTCATATCCATCTAATGTATCCTCCACTCCATCTTTGAAGCGATAGAAATGACTACCCTGATAGATACATGTCTAGCAATAGGAGCAAATATCTCCTCATAGTCTACTACCTCCTTCTGGAAGAACCCTTTCGCCACTAACCTCACTTCATACTTCTCAACACTGCCATTTGTCGCCTGTTTGATTTTATAGATCCAACGAGAAGGAACCATTGACTTCCCCTCAAGCCTCAATACAATCTCCCAAACATTATTCCTCATGATGGAATTGTACTCTTCCATCGTGGCATCCTTTCAAACATGTTGATTTGATGCCTCCTCATAAGTAGAAGGCTCAGACTCAGTTGTCAAGGCCAAATAACTGGAAAATCTAGCAGGTGTTCTACTCTCCCTAAAGGTCCTACTAGGAATGCTCCTCTGCATCCCTCATGGTTTGCTCAGCCTAGCCCATGTCAGTCACCTCATGGTAGAGCTGAAAGGAACATCTCATTTGTCCTCCTAATCTGAAGGTTGTGCCCCTATTGTTGGTGTTGTTGGTCACTACTCAACATTTGGAGCCTCTTGCTCCCAATCCTATGCTATAGTGGATCTATCCCATGTGACCTACTAAAGGTCCTACCCTTCTCAAATCTGACATCCCTTTTGACCACTATCTTCCTCTATCCTAGAATGGATACCTTATAGGCCTTTGAATTCTCACTATATCAAACAATAATGCCCTTCTGATGAGGGCTCCAGTTTAGTCCTCTTCTCTCAAGGAATGTGGACATACATTGGACTACCAAAGATGCGCAAATGACTCACCTCTGGTTCTCTGCTGCAAAAGCCTCCTCAGGAGTTATGTCCTCCGCTGCCCTGTGAGGACTCTTGTTCTGCAAGAATACAGCCATATTACATGCCTCCACCCATAAGAACATGGGCAGATACTAGTCATGGATTATGGCCTTGGCTACTCCAACTATACTCTTGTTCTTCCTCTCTACCACTCCATTATACTATGGATTGTAGGGCATTATCAGTGCTTTCTTGATTCCTACTTCCCTACAGAAATCCTTAAACTTCTTTAAAATATACTCGCCCCCATTGCTGATCTCACAACCTTGATCTTATTCCCAATTTGGTTCTCCACAAAACCTCATCCTTAGCCTTCAAGAAGTAAATTCATGTCCTCTTGGAATAGTCATCTATGAATGTCACAAAATAACTCCATCCTGAGATACACTCCACTGAAAAAGGACCACAGATGTCGGGATGCACCAAATCCAACACACCCTTGGACCTGATCTCACTACTAAGAAATGTTGTCTTGACTTGCCTACCAAACACACATCCCTTACACACCATCATGGTCTATACTAAAATCCATAAAACCAATGACCATCTCACATAATAGTGGTAGAGCCCTATATTGTAGATGTCCCATCCTCCTGTGCCTAACCTCACTCTAATTGTCACTGATATGTACTAGGGCTTTCACTAGTTGTCCTCTCAACAGATATAGGTTATTCTTCCAACAACATATGACTCGCCTCACAGTAGGATCTACCCCTTTTGGCTTGACAACTACCTCACCTCAAATGAAACTAACCTCAAGTCCTTTGTCCTCCATGGCTGAAACTAAGAGTTAATTCCTTTCCAACCCAGATACATACATTACCTCCTTCAGCGCCATAAGTTCATCACAAACCTGTTGAATCCATATGATGTATGAGGCCACAGTCTCTACTTCTCCCTTAGCACCATCTTTTCGTTTTGGTTGTTAGTTAAGTACAACTTTGTCAAGGTTGTCCACATTTTATAGTATAAATCCCTCTTTGTTATATGAGGGATTATGTGATCCTTCACACACCATCCAAAATGATGTCCCCGACTCTTATATCTTTTGGCTTATGTTTAGTTGTTTAGGTAGCATCCTAAGGAACTTGAATCTCTTGGCTTGCAAATTCCCACAAATCGTTTGCCATTAGAACATTGGTGATCCACTTCTTCCATGGACTAAAGTTTATAGCCCCCTCCAACCTATCTTCATACCTCAGACTTGATGATGCCATATTACCAAATCGACTTTAGCCACAACCCTCAAAATAAAATTTTGTTGTCAAAACTCTTATGCCATTGATCTTCCTTCTTCGGAGTTTCTAAGGCTTTGATACCACATTAATTCTTTTATACCATATATGATTTATTTTTACTTCAACAATTTTAATAAAAACCCAAAAAATATTTATCCTCAAATAAATTTTAAAATAGTTGATAAAACAAGGACACTAGTATATTAACTCAAAAAATTATATTACAACGGAAAATATCATGAGAAACAGCAAAAAATCACTCAATCACAATCTTCCTTCACTTTATTAAACTACTGAAAATTATGGGTTAGACCCTCAGAGAAAATACACATAAATTTTCAGCTATATAAGAACCTATAAATCAACCCCCAAGGAAATTAGCATCCTGAAATTCAACCCCCAAAGAAATTAGCATCCTGAAATTCAACCCCCAAGGAAATTAGCCTCCTGAAATTCAACTTGTCAACTAGAAATTGGCCCCAAGGAATTCTCAGCTTCCTTCGAAGTTGCTTGACCTCATCACCCTCCTCACAACATTCTCAAACATGTTGCACACCCTGTGCACCTATGCAACTCAGCTTCTCTAGATAATTTAAGCTCCTCCAAAATCAGCCTCTTAGCTATTTCACCATCTCCCTTTTCCAACTTGGCTTCACTGAATTTCTTCCCAAAATCCCCTTAGCAATCTCCCCTTATTCTCCTCAGTCAAATCAAGCCTCTCACTCTTGAGAAAATCTATTCCTCAACATAATGTGCCTTCACCTCTCCCTTAGGCTTATTTTCTAATTTCATTAACCCTAGATCCCTAACCCTAATCAACTAAGTGATCAATGGCTAGCATTAAATCCTAAGCCTTACTTGGAATCAATGGTTGAGATTATATCTAAGTCACATCAATTATTTAATTATTTATCTTTAAAATCGTTATTTCATGAAGCAAACACCTAAAGAGGCAATCAAATATCTTCTACATGCTAGGACACCAAACCAATGTAGAAGACATTCCGAGGCTACAAAATCAACATGAGCTAGATGATGTTTACGTATGTCATGTTGATGATTCCATTTCTAGTTGTAGTGAATCAGTGATAAGTTTGATGAATGTATCATGTTGATAAATGACTTGTAGTGTTGATGATCCCATTTCTAGTTGTGGTGAATTAGCGATGAGTTTGATGAGTGTATCATGTTGATAAATGATTTGTAGTATGCGAGTGGCCCAGTAGCTTGTAGAATTGTTTTTGGACTCTATAGGCTATTTAGAGCCTCATTGATTATGTATTTTATTGTTGATATGCATTGCATTTAGTGACATTTTGATATATTCACCTTTACATAGTTTATAGATGAGTAAAGTTGTAAACTTTGCATATTTTGTCTCTAATGATTTGGAATCATGGTTTGATATCTTAAAAACATTTTTTCCATTAAAAATTAATTATTTTATGGATTTTTTTCAAATCCAGTTCATTCAATTTAGTTCAATCCAATTTGATCCTATTATGGTTTGCAACTCAGTTAGATAGGTGGGTTGGTTCAAAACTTGGTTCCAAGTTTTAAAACTATAATATATATATATAGCATTCGTAAGTTACATCCCCATACATGGGATGCTAGCATCAACTTCCAACTAGTGAAACATGAAAGCATCTTTTGCCTAAGCATGTTGAATTCACCTAGTAAACAATTTGAACTGATTGTGTTGAATAGTTGGAGTTGGCCTCACTAGAACAATGCCTAGTGTAACGAATATGTCCACTACCTTAGGTTGTATTGGATGTTGGGGTTCCACCAAAACTGTTTTCAGATTGCTAGGAGAGCACTAGGTCTCCTAGTCCCTTGGGTAATGCTTGATGAACATATGGAAAACTCAGTGTGAGTGTACACTTGACCTTGCATAAAGTGCTATTGAAGGAAGGTCACAAGGGGGACCAATATATCATATATGTTGTATCCGATGTTGGATATGAACACGAGTTGAATATGGCCCAGAGTTCTAGATTTAATTAGGCCTAATACACATTCAAATTAAAATATGGCATATCCAAATCTAAGTATGGAATTAATGTGCTCAGGTACATACCAAATATGGGCAATAAATGTCATCAAGACAAAAAGTCATTAATGTGCTCACTAGGCTAAAACAGATAAAAGCCTAGTAACATCTCTCCTTAGTATTATTTTCAACACTCCCTCTTACCAAGGAAGGTGTTGCCCACCACTCCCATTCTGTCTTTGAAAAAATACATGCTTGCCCTTGGCAATGATTTGGTGAGAATATCTGCTACCTATTTATCAATGGATATATACTCGAGCTTCATTGCCCCTCGTTGAACCAAGTCTCTGATGAAGTGGTATCTGATCTCTATATGCTTTGACTGGTCATGAAATACTAGATTCTAAAAGAGTTTAATACAACTTTGATTATCACAGTAAATCGTAGTTGGTTTCAACATCTGACCAAATAAACCATGAAGCATCTTGCGAAGCCATAATGCCTCCTCGCACCTTGCTTGATTAGATGCCATATACTCTGCCTCTGCGCTGCTCAATATCACTGATCTTTGTTTCCTGTTGAACCATGACATAATTGTCCAGCCCAATGAGAGACAACATCTAGAAGTACTCTTCCGGTCACTGACATTGCTGACACAATCTAAGTCTGTGCAATCAATTAATCTAACCCCATCACATCTGACATAGTGCAAACCATAATACATTGTGCCCTATAAGTACCTGTAGTAGCGGTCCCGAAATTTGTGCCTTGAATTTTGGGCCTGAATTGAGCAATTTCCTCCTCAAAACTCGTGCCTAGATCTACCTTGAAAATTGTGTTGTCCCTTGAATTTCATGCCTCTGCTCCTCAAAACTCATGTTGCTTTTCTCCTCGATTTTCATGTTGCTATACGTCCTCCTCCTTGGAATTCATGCCCTTTCTCACTACTGCAATCTCTCCTCCTCCAAGAAATTTCTCTTCTCCTCTCTTCTCCTCTCTTCTCCTCATGCTCTCCCTCAAGTGTGAAGTGAAGAATGAATTCCCTTTTCCTCTTTTATCTCTTTGGAAAAGATTGAATCCCTAAACCTAAGATCCAATCACTGAGATTTCATACTCAAATCTCAAGATGTGTAGTTGAGATTATTTCTCCCAAATGCCCCCGCTCATACATTGGCCCCATCACTTAAAAGTCTCCTAGTACCTTTTTCAAGTTGTGTACCCTTTCTAATATTTATCATAAAGTGATTTTTCACCTCACTTTAATATTAGAAAAGTACATTTAATACTTTACACATAAAGTCACTTTATAAAATACAAGTGACTTTAATATTAGAAAAGTACATGGTATAACACTTCTAAGTACCTTTTCCACCCTTGACATTAATATAACTCATAAATGTCATCAAGACAAAAGTCATTAATGTGCTCACTAGGCTAAAAGGGATAAAAGCCTAGTAACACCTCTCCTTGGTACTATTTTAAACAGTTCCCAAGCCATATCGCCCGAAAAAATTTTATTTAAAAAAATACAATAAAACAAAGGGTAAAAAAACCTAAAACCCATTTACCTTGCAAATTAGCACATTTTTTGACAATTGTGAGCAAGTTTGTGGGTGTTAAAAAAAAGAGTCAAGGAATTTCCCAAGGTTTCATGGAAATTTCCCAAGTTTTTTTAAGCATATTTCTTATGTTGAGTGTTGCAATGAAGCACATGGGTGTTCTTGTAATGTATTTCTGGAGTTGGGAACATTTAATGAATATTGGGCATCACAATAACTTTCCGTCCAACTATAAGAACTTGTTTGCTGTTCTAGACTTGTGGACGATCTTTTTCAAGTTTGTTTCCATTGTCTTTGTTTTGTGGTTGTTTTATCAGTTTTATAACTTCAACATATTACAACTTTAGAAAAAGGGTTAGTTTTTTCTTTCTTGTTCCTTTTTAAATTTTTGTTTTAGATATAGTTGGGAATCTATATCAGGCACAACCTAGTCGTATAGCAAATCCTAGTTGTATCTAAAGTTTAAACCTATATCCAAAAGGATATGTATCTGGTCGCACCCCCTCGTCCCTAGCATATCTAGTATCATCAATTTGCAATGAGTATAGCAAAGAATACAAAGGGTCCATCCCAAAAACTAGCATCAAGATGGCATGAAGACTTTCAGAAGGAAGGAGAAGGTTTAAGTGTTAAAAAATAGCCTCCCCTTTTGAATTAAATGACAATCAATGGTTACCACATCAAAGATTCCATTATCCCTTGGTAACTCCAATTAGCCTCCTAAGAGGTCAAATTTGTGACCCCTTGAAAAGGGGTTAATACCCGAGGAGACAAACAAGCTTACAGCACAGTGTATTCATGATATGTAAATTGGCTTCCATTAATTTTGATGCAATAACATTTTCGGTTTGAGATGATTACAAAAATTGATGAAGGCCCCAAATGGGTACAAGGGTCTTAAGAGGACTACCCAAACCCCAAATGGATACAAAGGCCATGGTTATAGAAAGATCTAAACTACACCTTTGACAATGGAAACAGAAATTGGTGAGCACCCATTAGTGTTGATTCAAGCTTTGTGGCATCCATCTGATAAGAGCCATTAAAATACTTTCCTGTGTACACTTTGTTACACAAGTCAAATCAAGGCCCTCCCATTCAGAAAGTAAGGGACATCTGAAATCCGTCATTTGTCAATGATCTTTGGAGTTTTGTCTTCTCTTTATTTCAAATGGATAGAAAGATTAGAGGAACTGATCACCAATTATTGTAACTGAATATACCCCAAAGGGGCAATGCTTTTCAGGGTTGTCAATTGCAACAGAGAGGAGAAGGATGCCTTATTTATTGCCGACATTTTGGTTGAAACAACTGAATTGATGGAGGCATAAAATGTTGTCCAGTTTATCATGAACAACACAAAGGTGTTCAGAGTTGCAAGCCTAATTGTGAAGGGAAAATATCATCATATTTTTGGACCCCTTGTACATTTTATCAGCCTCGTGATCATGATCATCAATATGGGGAAAATTGACTATATTAGGAGGATTTATGATGAGTATATATCCCCAGCAATTCCACTAGACATACCTAAGTGTTAAATCTCTATAAAGATTATTTTCCAAATTCCTTAGATATATTTTAGATCATTTATTTATTTATTTTTAAATAAAATTTTGAAAAGTTTCAGATTATTGAAATTTGTTTCTCCCATAATATTGTCTCAAGGAGGTTTCCATACGTCAAAGAGTTCTTACATGGTCATTAGCAATGTTTGGACTTCCAAGGCAGTGCCAAGCTGCAAGAGACTCAATCTTGATGACGCCGACTGGGCTAGAGTGGACTGTCTACTTGCATTTTCTCAGCTAGATTTGCAAATGATCTGCTATTTTGAAAAAGATATGCCTAGTTTGGAAAATTCGTATGATGAGATAGGGGGATGGCTCGAGAGGCCTCTATAATTACAGGATGTTGATCAAGGCTTTAAGGAATACTAAAGCTCTTTACATATGCCTACAATGAACTGCATGCTTATAGAGTTGAAATTACAACTAGAAGAGGACCCTGCAGTTTGTTATACATCTAACCAAAAGGAAGTTATATTTTCAATGAGAATAAAGTAGCAGTGGGCAGTACCTTGAACAGAGGTCCAACATGACAAGCATCCAGAACTTCCGAAACATAATAGCACATCTGTGTTGGATCTACAACACTGTAGAATTTCACCCGGCTTTTAAACCCTGCTCAAGGATGAAAAACCATTAGATGTCCACAAAAGTTTAAATTGTGAAAACTGAGTGACTTTAACCAATAAAGCATATTAATATGTTTCAGAGTCACCAAATCCTTGCATATAGATCCTAAACTCCAAAATAAAATACATAATGCACAGCACCTTTGGGAAATATTGTCTGGCTGTTGTGCCAGGGCTTGTCAGGACAGATAACTCCAATAGCAATGAGTTCAACATCATAACTGCTTTTCTGAACATGGACAACCTTAGCAATGCGAGGACCCTTGTTCTGGATTAACTTTGCTGAATTGACTGTTCCAGCTGAAGAACTTGATACAAATACAGATTGGGCTTTTCTTTCATTGCTCATGTGACTGAAAGAAAAGTCTGATCCATTAATCATGTTCATATCCAGAGTGTTAGTTGCCATGCTGGTATATGCCTTGGAAGGATGGAAATTCACAGTGACAGCAGTGTTGCCTACAGATCTTAAATCGATGGAATCTCCTGGAGACATATCACTTCCTTCAGGTAATAAACCTTGCGGCTGCGTTGCCGAAAATGTTTGAGAAGAGCCCACCTGAGTTAAAACATTTTCTGAAAAGGTTGGATGTATACTTGCATTACTTTTCCAGCCTGATCCAACAGAGAAATCTTTCCCACTCATGAAATCAAAGTGTTTAGTATGCCTTTCACCCATTGTACATACTTTTGTGTTTTCTGGCTCTAAAACAGTAAGCTGTTCTCTACCATGCATAGAGACCTCCATTCTTTCGACCTTCTGTCCTATCATTCTGGACGAATGATGTACAGTTGCTTGATAAACCTTTTCTGCTGGTAGATTACTAATAGATATCCTACCAGAGCTGTGTGCATTTACAGGAATTCCTTCATTCCAATGCTCAAGCATGACTTCCGACTTTGTTGCCGAGACAAAATCCCTTTCAGTGTTCTCTTCATCATCACTGAGAAGGATATAATCATTTGCTGATGCCGAATCCCTTACACTGATGCTAGCTTCATGTTTCAACTTGTTTTGATCATCTCCAGTTCTAACTGCAGGTAAACCTGCAATAAATTTCTTCTGACAAGCAGATGTCATTTTGGAATGAACAAAATGAGGTGCACCTTCTTGTAAGGATTGACTACAGGATGCACTTTTAACTTTTTCATTTAGAATGGACCCCACTTCACTGAGCTTTGAACAATGCTGCCTATTACTTGATTCATGAGACAAGTATTCATCAGGAAAATCTTCATTGACAAGCATAGTCTTTGCCCGCAACACTTCAGATTCCTTGCACAGATAATTCTCTTCAATTCTGCAAGGCATGTTCATGTCTGGAATTGCATCTTTCCTAGGAGAACCCATAGGTGTCGAGCATTTATGTGTTGTCTGAGAGCCATCATTTTCTTTAACGAGGAATGGCGCACGGCCAGGTAATTTACTATCCTGGTGTTGCATACCAGAAATTACCGTCACAGTTACAGAATTAGTTTGCAAAGCCAATGGCATAATTGTATCTTTCCGTGGAGAAGCCGCAGAAATCTGTGTTTGTAAATCATCATTTCCCACAACTAATGTAGGTGCATGGTCAATTAATTTACTTTCCTGACGTTGCATGGCCGAAGATACCATCAGGTCTCCAACATTAGCTCTGGATGCCAAGTTTAACATACTAGTAAATGAGGTCTTAGATTCTCCCACCAAAACATTTATATCCTTATTGTTTTTCTGAGAATTCACACAGAGAGACATTGCTTTTGATTCAACCCCTGCTTGTGTGTTTGGATTGGTTATATAAGAACTTAGAGCCATTCCCATATCCATAGTGACCCATCTGGAAATAGAATCCAGCTTTCCTTCTAGAGCTTCAATGAGTATATCCAACTCAGTAATATCATACCGATAAAGGAAAAATTTCCTGTTCCAAGGACATGCACAAATTTGTTTTCCGTGTTGCAAACATGCAAACCTCTCTGAGCAGCACTCACAGCCTACAGCAGAAAGATGCAGATCATAGTAACATGAAAAACATTCTCTTTCATTTGTTGCATCAAAGTTACAGTCCATTTTCCTTTCCCTTGAAGGATTTGAGAGATAGCCTCTTCTATCACGCTCCATCTCAACACGTGTCTAAGGAATCCAAATAAAATGATTAGAAACTAAATCAATATATCTTGCAAAGTCAAACAATGAAGATCCCACAGTAAGACGTTTAAACCTTCTATAAGAATCATTCAGGACTCAAAGCTACAAAGAAAAAACACCAGAAAGTTGTTATACATGTTCTAATAACACTCTTACCTTGACAGCCTTTGTCAATAAGCCATCTTGTCCACAAAATCCCTGCCATTCATAATTTGCACAGTTCATTTTTCCCAATATTGAGATCTCAAAAAGAGATTTCACAGCCACTCTTGATGCCCCTAATAGTAACTTATCATGTGATACAGATGTCTTGCGAGACTGTTCTCGATACAGCTCTACAGCACTCTGCCCATGTGGCAACCAGTCAATTGGTGCCACATTTACAGCTTCCGCACAATTGAAACCACAGTTAAAGCCAGCATGGTATGCTCGGGGGAAGGTAAGCACGAATTCTCCAGCGTTTTGTACACACCTGTAAACTGGTACACCCTCTGAATTTAAAACTGAGGGAGATAACTGAGTGACCTGTTTCAACATCATTTTTAAAATATTAGAACTGTATATCATTTTTCTGCTAAGGATTCTTTAACGGGACATTTTAATTCTAGTTCATTTCAAATGTATTAAACACTTTGCAAAGTCACACTAGCTAGTATTTTTTTCAAAGAGAAGCCAATATTTCTTTTCAAAGAGTAATCTAATTGAAACAATTCAGATAAATAGGCATTTGACATTTCTAAGAAATAAAGTAAATAAAAATACTATATCAATATCCTTAAATGGCAGACAGCAATCCAACGGGTTATAATAATATAAAGTACATCATGAATAAGAGCCAAAGGAGGTGTGCATGACGCATCTCCATCCTAAGTCTAAAAAACATCAAAATAGAATAACATAAAAATAAATCAATGAATAAACTGGAAATATAATGAATAGAATATTACATAAGGAAATAAGGGATGTTGCAGACCAGAAATCTCTTCCCTGTCATCAATGTCTGAGAAGCCACCTATGGCCTATCAAATGATCTCTTCTATGGATTCATTATTAGAGACTGCTGGTGTGGCAATTGGTGGCTACCCCCAGTGAATTCTATCTTATCATCAAGTGCAAGAAATCCACTACAGCCCGAATAAATACTTATGTCTTGACATGCCATAACTATGCACAATGTCCCTTAGGATAAGGTAAATAAAATCAATGAACAAACTGGAAATATACTGAAGATAATATATTATGTAAGGGAATCAAGGATGTTGCAAATCAACACAACCAACGAAATCTCTTGCCCATCATCAATTTCTGAGAAGCCATCTATGGCCAATCAAATTCCTTCTACAGATTCAGCATTATGACTACGACGTGTAATGCTGGTGAGAAGCCACCTATGGCCTATCAAATTCCTTCTTCTACAGATTCAGCATTATGACTACGACGTGTAATGCTGGTGTGGCATTTGGTAGCTAGCCCCAAGGAGTTTTATCTTATTATCGAGTGCAAGTAATCCACTCCATGCAGAATAATGCAGAATAAAAACTTGTCTTGCTGTGTGGTAACTATGCCCAGTGTCAACTCAGCTGAGGCCCTCAGCAAACAAAGAAGAAAGTCATTGAGTATGGCATCACCATGTTCTAGTGTTGTTAGTCATGACTCACAACCCATAAAAGACCTCTCCTAACAAGAGGATTACGGAAGGCGACTTCTGCTAAACATCTATATCAGCACGATGTCTGGTGAACATCCTAAATTTAAGAGAGGTTGTCAGTCATATGTGACAAAAGGTTGCTGTATTCATCTATTTTCTAGGCTCTTTTACTGAATAGATATCATCCACAAATAGCAGGCTCCAAAAGTACACGGAGACAAGCAGTTGGACATATCTTAAGATATAAAGACAAGGGGAATAGAAAAGAATATGATTTTAATAAACATCCATGAGGCCAATTGTTCTATCGGGCAGAAAAGTTACATCCTTGTGAGACTGAGCATTTAGAAAAGTAAGGAAGCCTTAGTGCTAAAATGGAAGAATGAGGAAAGAAGATGAAATAAAAATCCCCTCCAAGTGGCATGCCTTCATTAGTCGTTGAACTATGTATCTGGATAAACCTTTGAGGTGGGTCAACTGTTCCAATCTGGCATGACCTTGTCAACTTGCCCCTTAGATACATCATCCTTGAAGCCGCTTTCATGTGATGTTTTTTAGATGCCCATCCTGGAATACTGCTAACCAACTAACTTCCTCCAACACCAACCCCTTTCTGATGTGTCTGTATGCCTCACAATTGACTAGGAGATGCTCCTGTTTTAACCATCTCTTCTGCATGCTTGACAAATACTGCAATACCACTCTTCTTTGGGTTAATCCAATCCAACTGTCTCATATCTGAACCTGTGTGAGATATTCCTTATCTATGCTAATATGTGTCTCTCTTTCCAGGCGATATTTAATTTCAGACATTCCTGTATCTTGATTTCTTTTTTTTGGTCAAATAAGAGTGGATCTTTCTATTAACTGAAACAGTTACATTATATATTTTACAAGGTAAACCAAACTTCCTTGCGTTTACCTAAAAATGGCCCATATGACCTAACTGAAGCAGAATTGGCTTGAACCTTTAACACTTGGAACCAACCCCACAATCGGTATATATGGCTAACCCAAGTAAAATAATATATAAAAACACCCGACCCCACTACCTAAAAGTTCAGAATTCAAAATAATTAGATTCACAACCATAAAAAGGCGGGTCCGCATTCCCGGTGCATATGACCCTCCACCCTTGATCATCCCTTCGTGGATCCAATGGTCTACATATATTTTGGGTGGACATGTATCTCGAGGAATACCCGCCCGAAAAGCGGTATCCTCTTCCTTCCCGTTGCTATGTGTCGCTTGCCGAGTGGAATTTGAAGCCATCCTCTAAATACCAGTTCCCGCTTATGCCCCTTCCAAAATACCACTTGTGGTATAAGAAACCACTTCCTCGCGAAAGAACTTACGCGCTTTACCGCCGAGCGATGACCGTCGATCCACCCTTCGGACGCTTCCTGCTTCTTGGATGGATTTATGCTTAAACCCCATTTTCTCTGCTTTTTGTTGAATCACTGTGACGAACCTGCCACACTTCCAGAATCTGTCCTTACGCCCCTACTTCCGTCGTTTTCCTCCTCTGATCTCGACCTTTCCCATCGTTCCATATCTTTTGGCAGCGTGACCTAGACAATCCTCTAACAGTTTGCTTGGGGGTATTAGCTCCCAGATGTACTGGGCATCCCTTTCATTTTTAATCACACCTTTGTTTGCCAGACGATCTACTACCATGTTAGCTTTTCTTTTCACATGGACAAAGCTTACAGTTTTTAGGATTTGCAGGTGAGAGTAGATAAGGTGAAATATTTGCAAGAGCCTCCAGTGTTTCAACACTTTATCCGGTGATGTACCATTACATATTTTCTTGGCTACTCTGATAATCAATTTTGAATCTGCTTCAATGATGACATTATGAGAATCTGAATCCACCAATATTTCCAAGCATTGCTCTAGGGCCATGAGTTCCGCCATGTTATTAGCTGCCTTTCCCAAGTGGCCATGAAAGATTTTCTTAATTTGACCTTGTTCATCTTCTTATAACACCCCCAAAACCAGCTAACCTTGGGTTGCCCTTAGATGCTCCATCTATATTGACCTTTAAGAAACCATATGGAGGAGGCTTCCAAATGTTTATATCTTAACTTATTTGGCTCACTCCCTTGATAATGCCCTGTGGGCTTATGGATTGAAGACCCAAATGTAGAAGAATGCTCGCATCTTGGGGCAGAGGAGGGTCCTTAGGAAGTGTCCTCAACACGCTGTTGATTGTGTCTTTGAGCTGCCTTAAAATTTGGTCAATTATGTGTTGTGGCTTGCTTGCTTTGTTCTTGAAGATTCGACTATTGCGCTCTTTCCAAACATTCCAAATGACAAAGCCTGGACCCAGGGTCCAGGCTCTATTAATAATTTCATTCCCGGAGAAGTTTTTCCTCCAATTCTTCAAAGTATTGGAGATGTTGAGTCTGTCCCTATTAGTTTGCTTAAAGATTGAGGTCACTTTTTACTATTTTGAGATTGAGTAATCTCAGTTTACTATTGCAGTCTTCAAACTTTAGTATCTATGATTTTGATTAGTACTAATCAGATTATAAAATAATGAATGATGAATTTCAATCAATGTAGATTCTAAAATGATGAATGATAAACTTAAGTCAATGTATACAATATTTTACTTTTCTATTTCATCAAATCAAATATGATGTATGAACAAATTATTTTATTATTGAATTTGAATTTTAATCATGTTTATATATAGATATATACCCGACATCTCCCCCTTCCCTCTAAATTTCCCTAAAATTTGGGGGTACTTCCACATGTACCCCCTGCGCATCTCCCAGTTTCCACATCCCCCCATCCCAGAAACATGGTGGAACATTGGTCTTTTGGGCTATCTGGACTTCTAGGAATGACATGTTCAGAAACAAGGTGATGACTCCTTTTTGTTGATGATTGTAGCTAAGCCAAGAACTTCTACACAAGTTTTGTGTCAACCATGCATGAATTTATCCAGAGACATTTATATTTTGTAATTCACTTTATTATAGTAAACTATTAAAGTGAAGAACCTTTTCATTTTAAGTTATAAAAAGTCTAATAAAGTGTAATTTAATTACACTAGTTATTTAGATAAATCTCCACCGTAGATCGCTAGTGAGATTGAGATTTAATCTCGACCAATGATCTCAATGAGTGATTAGGGTTTTGGAGATTTAGTCATCAACTCAAAATTATAGAGGAAGAACAAGTGAAAGGAAAAGACACAGTAACTCAATTTGCACAAACATAAGATTTTGCTTGGTGTGCCAACGAGAGAAGGGAAACATGTTTGCAGCTAGGAAATCAACTTCAACATTTGGGAAGATCATAAATCCAAGAGTGGAGAGGATTGTACAAATAGGGCACAACAACTGCAGCAAAAGTGCAACCTAACAAACTCAGCCATACGATCCAGCAACCAACTCGGCCATACGATCCAGCAACCAACTCAACCATACGATTTCAGGTAGGAGGCCACATGATATGGATCAGCGGGCCATATTTTTGCTGTGGGTTTTCTTTCTCAGTGGGTGAATTTTCCCAGTGTGGGAAGACCTTGCAAGTTTGGAAAAAATTTAATGAAAAACTGATTTTAAGGGCAGAAAAATAGCTGTGTATTTGGAAATTTATTTTGTTTCCGGTGATTTATTTTTCAGCAAATGTGTGATAATTCTACGGTCAGAAATTTTCTGTTTAAAAATTAAATTTCAGCAAGTAATTTTGCTTGAGATCATAAGAAGGTTATTCACCTAGGGTTTGGAGAAAATTTTAACACTATTCAAGTGTTTTCTAACTTGGATATGCTTTTGAGGGTTTTCAAAAGGGGAATATTGCTAAACTGCAGGCAAATAGAGATTATGTCTATTGATGATTCCAGACCATGGGGTTTCCTCAATGAGATCTCTGAGGGGAATCCTGATTTCTCTAGGGTCAGTGGCATTTTACATATTTCAGACCAGCACTGTCTCCTTTTCCTGTGGTCTCAAGTATGGATCCAACAATGTTGCTGAAGTGAAGGCTGTCTTGTTACTGGTGGAATTAGCAGTGGAGGGACAGTTTAGAGATCTAAAAATTTTTAGGCATTCTCATCTAGTCATCAATTGGATTTCTGGGACTTTCAATGCAGCCCAACCTGGGCCTTGGGCATCTCATCAGGCAAGTCTTTGAACATCTAAGTAGTGTGGGTCATGTCTCTTGCAGTCACATAGATCGAGAATTAAATGTTACTGCTGATAGTATCTCCAAAAGAGATGCCCATGCTCTAATAGGCTTACTGTAGGCCACGTGTGTTAGGGAGACCAGTCACTCTCTGATTTCAGTGAGATTTTTGTCTAGATGATGTTCTGTCATTTTAAGTGGACCCTAGTGCTTTGGTTGATATGCTCTAGTTAGTCATTGTCAGTGATAGCCTGGTTACTATTATAGTATTATGTTAATTTCCTTGTTGAAACACTATTTGGCTGTCATAGCCTGTGCTACTGGATCTTAGTTGGTTTCAACAGTTGGGCAGAGAAAGACTAGTTTTTCCAGAATGATTAATAACCATACTTATCTCCACTGATTACACAGTGTCCACAGACAGATTGTTAAATATGATTCCAGTGTTTCTAATTGAAATAAAGGAAATTATGACATTCTCCTTGGGAAAAAAGGCTATTTGATGTGTATGAATTAAATACTCTTTGTTGGATACTATAATGGAACACCTAGTCGGTGCCAGACACATAGCTTATCCCAAGAGACTCAAAAAATGTGGACAGTTACGATGTACAACACCTGAGGACATGTCATCTGAAACATAACTTTAAATACATTAGATGAGGCAAAATACTTTGCAACATCTTCTAAGCAATACATCATCTCTCTGAGAAATCTTCATAAGAACTACATATTATAAATGACAAACCTTCATTACTTGTATAAGTTATTTTTAATATTCACATCATTTATCTTTATTTACTTTTATCCTTTACTATAACATCAATGGATGCAGCCCACGGGCATAGAACAATTGGTGAATGGGTTCACTGTTAAGAAACTCCTTGCATGATGATCATGTTGGAAATCGGGAGGCTTTATAGTTTAATTTAGATTTCCTTTTCCACAGTAATTGCTTGTGAATTTAGTTGGCTTCTTATTAAATTTTTATTTTGACTCTTTCATCAAACAATTACCATAACATGAACATAAAGATCACATAAACAAAAGAACACAAGATATAGGCTCCAAGCGAGGGAAAAACCCCTCCAAGGGGAAAACCCAGAAACTTCTCTTCTTATAGAATCAAATTGAATGAGATATCCAAGACCCATAACCACAGAAATCTCCACCTCTCGATGCCAATTCAAGCCTTCTTTCTTTCCAGCAGATCCATCAGCAAGAGACCAGCAACAAGAGATGTACCAAGGCATATCTTCCACAAACCCTAGCTCCAGAACTTCTTTCTTTCAGACTTCGGCCCTCCATTTCCTCTCCGTCCTTTCTGCAATTTTCAGACCACAAATCATCAAGTGTGTATGTCCAAATGAACTCTATCTTCCCTCTATTTATATAGTTCAAAGGAGGTGTGCATAGACATGTCCATTAGGGCAGGGCCAACTTGACATGTAGGCTGACTTGGCATCTAGAGGGTTTTTTGTCCCAAAATTACATTTTTTTTTAATATTTTTCTTTTACAATGGGTCCAAAATAGGACTTTGACTCTTTGATTCAAAACCTAGAAACATGAAGAACATGTTTTTCTAGAAAAATAATAATAACTTTTCTTTTGCTTTTTACATAAAATACATAATGGTATAAATTACGAAGACCTGAACTAGTTACATTCTCTAACACTTCCTCTTAACTAGGGAGTGTTAGAAAATAATAAAGGCAGAAATATTTTCTTATATAGATAATTACTTGTGATTCTTCTATCTTTATGTTCTTCTTTTATCTTTTAGTTCATCAAGCAATTACCAAAACAATAATACAAGGACAACAGATGTAGGCGAACAGCCTGAGCAAAAACCATATTTAGGGGAAAACACAATCAACAATTCTCCTTTCAATCGTTTCTCGAGATAATCCAAGACTCTAGACCCAAACAAAGACTTCCTCCACACCAAGTCAGCCCTCAATCCTTCTTGCAAATGATAGTCCTTCAAAAACAACTTCAACCTAGCAGCATAAGCTACAGCTTCGACCTAGTAGCAGCTTCGATCCAGTAGCAGTAGCAGCAGCAACTTCAACCAAACTAGAAAAACTTCGATCTCCCTTGATACACCTCAGAAGTGAGTGAGAGTTGTCCCAAAATTTCGATCTTGAGGCCTTCTATCTTCCTCCAAATGGTAGTAACTCACACTCCTTTCAAGCTCTTTTTCTAGCCCTTTACCAACTTTGCACTTTTCCAGCTTCTAGCTTCAAATATCGAACTATGTGTGAGAGTGAGATGCTCCAAATGAATTCGAACTACCTTGTATATATAACCTTCCACAATGAGGTCAAATTACCTTTCTTGAGGCCGACTTGGTGTGGAGGAGACTAAATTCATTTTTTACTCAAAAACTTTTTACATGATTCGAAAACCCAAGAAAGGACTCTTTTAAAGTACAATGACTCGAATGACTCAGAATAAATCCTAGAAGTCCTCAATGGGGGCTTTGACCTAAAACATGATGACCCAAGCATGAAACCCATGCTTTAATAAGTCATAATAATAATAATAATATTTTCTTCATTCTTTTGATAAGTACATCTCAAATACATTTATGAAGATTGAACCTAGTTACATATTTCAACACTCCCTCTTAGCAAGGGAGGTATTCATCAATACAAGTACAAGGAAGATCTCAGAACACATGAACCATGAAGAATTTTAGGCACCGCAATGCCATGGACTAGATTCCTGACCAGGGCAATCTATCCAAGTGGGACTAAGATGGACTAAAGCTTTCAACCTCTCTAGGTACCATCAGTCTTACTTACTAACAATCAACCCAGGGATCTAGGTGCGTATCTGAGGTCAGAGCTCCATGACCAACACCACCCCGCCTACTTCGGGAACTAGACATCAACACATAGTGTCGTCCAAATGTCCTCCGAGGCAATGTTTCACACACAAGCCTCAACTTCTTGATTATTCTAATCAGTAACAAATCCTCCCAAATTAAACAGATCCACAACAAATCTCTCCAATCAAATCCTAAGCATGTAAAACATGCTATCCATCCCTCGAGAGATTTACCTGTTCAAACACAACCCCAATTAGTAACAAACTTTCAAATGTACATAAATAAATACAAATCTTCGGGATCTTCCAGACAACTTGATGTTGCTCAACTTTTTATAGTAGGACTTAGAGCTTTTCCAACAAATCTTGACATAAGATTCCTCAACCATACAGCATCATTTCCTACTTCTCATGCAGAAACATTCCACAAATTGATCCAGTTTTCATATCTCAACAACCCTTCAAAATACATTCTCCAATTTTAAGGTGTCCATCATGACTATGATATGACCTCCCTCTCAACTAGGGAGATTCCTTTCATCCAAGCTCCCTCTTAATCTAGGGAGATTTCATCCAGGCTCCCACTTAACTTAGGGATCTTCACTTCTTTTCTTACAACATCGGAGAATCTTTCATGGCTTTCATCCTTCTTATCAAAGTTATCATGACCATTATAACTTTCTTCATCATGCTTATCATATCAACTTTACTTTACGAGCATCTTCACCATCCTCAAGATTATGTACCTGCACAACTTAGAAAGCAAGTACAACCAATTCTATAGAAGCATGAAGTTAACCATATCAAAATCATATAATAATGGAAGCATTCAACTTTATACATCAAATACCCAAACTTAGTTACAAACAACAGATACATACTCTTCAACTCCTTGCTAGGGTTTTTGTCATAAACCCTAGACTATATCATCAAGACTTTGAGAATTTCACAACAACCTTCATTACATCTAGGGTTTCAATGTTTCTTCTAGACGTATGACATACCCTACTACAAACTGTTGCAAACCCTAGAAGCAATGCAAACAAATATAGATCTATAATGCATCTAACTTTAGAATTCATATGTTAGACTTCCTACTAGGATTTAGTGTGAAACCCTAGATTTCATGACTTTTAACAATCAAAACCGATTACAGCTCAAAGTAACGACATGACTACCTTCCACTAGGGTTTGTTGTAAACCCTAGATTTTACTAATTCTCAACAACCACAATAAAAATTCACATTCAACTTTCCATAAATCCCAGATTATCTCATTGTCATCATATACATTCAACTTTCCATAAATCCCAAATTATCTCATTGTCATCATATATCATAGATTTTAACTTCTGCCAAGGTTTGTTTACAAATCCCTAGAATTCAAAAATATTATCATCCTAAAGAATCAAACTTCAACTAAGGCTTAGTTCCAAACCCTAGGACTCATGACCATCAACAATTAGGTCAACTCATATATCTAGGATTCCATCATCATGCACAAGCATATCATAACATGTGTTAGTCAAACCCAAAGATACAAAGATCAATAAAAGTTAGACATATAACAAACTTGATTAGAGTAAGGTTTGATCAAACAAACACACACATACCAAGGATTTCATTTCTAGGACATTATAAGGGTCTTGCTTATACACCGTACCAAACCCTAAGGATCTAGGGTTTCAATACAAAACATAGCAAACCCTAAATTACCAATACTTCAAAAGTTCAAAGGTTAGGGATTTCAAACATTACCATTCAACCCTAACAAGTTAGGGTTTCCATAACCATACCAAAACCCCAAAAATGACTTCATCAAAACATCAGACATTTTCTTTCAATAATAACTCTAAGTAGGTTAGGGTTTCACACATAATCATCGTCATACCCTTAAGTTAGGGTTTTCACAATGAACCTTTCTAGGGTTCCACAAAAGTAATCAAAGATACGAGGAGGATAGATTTATCTAAGGATGAATCACCCAGTGAAGAATCTATAAAATTCAAGAAAGCTAGACAGATATAAATTAGTAATAGTTTATCAAGAATCTATATGGAGAGAGCAAAACTTGTAATTCAAAACATACCTCTTGTTTCTTAACAAACCTTGTAATTCCGTGCTTTGTTTTTGTGACGCCTTCTTCCTTGAGTATTCAACAAGTTTTCCTTATATTCAGTTCTTCGGGCTTAGTCTTCTTTGGAGATCCTTCTGCAGCAACATTGGCTTGGTCTCTACTTCTTTTCCTGTTCTTCGAATTTTCAGGACAATCACTTCTATAGTGACCCACCTTGTGGCATTAGTAGCATTCTATCTTGGACATATCAACTTTCATTCTTGGCCCTCTTGACTTCTTGGAGTGTACTTTCTTGTGAGAAGTGGAGTATGCATTTGACACCTTTTCTTCTTCATTGTTGGATACTAATGAAATTCTCATTTCTTCTCGGGTGCAAGCATTCCACAATTGTTTAAAGGTAGGGGCTTCTTTCCAACTATTGAGGCCTGAAGCAAAAGAACTCCAAGTAGGTGGTAATCCCAATAGTGCAGTGATTACTACCTCCTGCTCCGGTACAATTTCATCTCTAATTCTAGATATCCTCACGAAGGAAGAGGCCACGATATCATCCTTTGTCATATTAGTAGTCCTTAACTCATTCTTCAAGCTTGCTACTTGACCAATATTTTTGATAATGAATAATTTTGACAATGCTTCATACATTTCTTGAGCATGGTCTATATTGGAAATGTACGGGGCAAGATTGTTTTTTATGCTTTCTACCATCAGTGTCATAGCCAATATCTCCATTTCTCTATACTTCACCTTGTCTGCATCACTGGATTCTTCGGTAGGTTTCTTCACCTTTCCTTTGACCAAATCTAGGACCTTGTTCTTTTCAAGGATGAAGTCAATTCTCTTCTTCCAAGATCTGTAGTTTGATGCTCCTTCCAATTTGTTCTCACTCTTTATTGTGTTCGACATTGTCTTTGAAGATGGTGAGCTTTTTTTCTTATAAGAGCTCCTTATATGATCCCTAGATCAATCCTTCAGATTCCTTCTTAGGTGGATATTCAAAACTGCCTTTCTCCTCCACCTTAGCTCTGATACCATGTTAGAAAATCAGAAAGGCAAAAATATTTTCTTATATAAATAATTACTTGTGATTCTTTTATCTTTATGTCTTTTATCTTTTAGTTCATCAATCAATTACCAAAACAATAACACAAGAACAACAAATGTAGGCGGACAACCATGACAAAACCCCTATCTACGGGAAAACCCAGTCAACAATTCTTCCTTCAATAGTTTCTCAAGATAATATCCAAGACTCTAAACCCAGAGAAAGACTTCCTCCACACCAAGTCAACCTTCAATCCTTATTGCAGATGATAGTCCTTCAAAAACAACTTCGACCTAGCAGCATCAACAACAGCTTCGACCTAGTAGCAGCTTTGACCTAATAACAATAGCAGTAGCAACTTCAACCAAACTAGAAAAACTTCGATCTCCCTTGATACACCTCAGAAGTGAGAGAGTTGTCCCAAAATTTTGATCTTGAGGCCTTCTATCATCCTCCAGAAATTTGCTCTCCTTTCCAGCTCTTTTTCTAGCCCTTTACCAACTTTGCACTTTTCCAGCTTCAGATATCAAATTATGTGTGAGAGAGTGAGATGCTCCAAATGAATTCGAACTGCCTTCTATATATAGCCTTCCAATGATGTCGTCGAATTACCTTTCTTGAGGCCGACTTGGTGTGGAGGAGACTAAATTCATTTTTGACTCAAAAATAATTCTTTTTACATGATTCGAAAGCCCAAGAACGGTCTCTTTTAAATACAATGGATCTAACGACTCAAAATAAATCCTAGAAGTACTCAATGTGGACTTTGACCTAAAACATGATGACCCAAACATGAAACCCATGCTTTTAATAAGTCATAAAAATAATAAGAAAAAAATTCTTCATTCTTTTGATAAGTACATCTCAAATACATTTATGAAGACCGAACCTAGTTACATATTTCAACAGGGAGGTATTCATAATTGTACACACACTATATGGATACTCTCAAACTGAAATATTCTCATAAGAAGAATCAGATTGAGAAGACATATTTAAGCATCAATATCATAACCAACATTGTCAACATAGTAAGGCCTTTAATTAACAAGCTCTATTTAAATCAAAGCATAATGTTGAGAAGCTTTACATGAGACACCACGCTACCTCTTAAGGCACATACCCATCCAAATGTTCACTAGGTATGTGACATGTCCTTTTAGGACTATTCTTATTTTGGATTACCCAACCTAAAAGAATTCCAATCCTCTTCGACCACTCTTATCTTGGATACCTGCCCAATCCTCAAAGAGTGTCGATCCACTTTGTATCTTGGATTCTTTATCCTCAAGGAGTACCAATCTTAGATGCTTATCCAATTCACCGAACCCCATTCTCCGTCCATGGCCTTCACTAGACATACGACTATTAGTCCTAGCCTAGTGCATGACACATGAAGAAGAGAATATAATGTCCATCTCACTCTCAACCAGAGAGGAGATCCTCAATCCCTCTTGGTCAAGGAATAGATTCTTGCTCCTTTTTAAACATTTAAGGAGACTTCTTACTCCCTCTTAAGCATAGAGGAGATTCCTTACTTCCTTTTAATTGGGAGTCATAACCACAAGTTCTTTTAGCGTGTCTTCATCAATATATCAAGCTCTAGTCCTTCATGAAGATCTTCAAGTCGCTGAATGGTTCCTCCTTTTCTTCGCATCTCATCAAATTGAGCTTTCATCTTCCTAGAACCAAATTGGGAGTCATTCGTATAGATATCCACATCATCAAAAAATTGAAATCAATAGATTATTCCAAGATCTTTTGAAGTGTGGAATCATCTCAAAGAGTAGAAGCCCTTATGATGCTCCAATGGTTCTAGTCGGAAAAAAGGATGGATCCTTTAGACTGTGTGTAGATTATCGAGGACTAAACAAGGTAACGATTAAGAACAAGTTTTTGATTCCCTTTATAGATGAACTGCATGGAGCCCAATATTTTTCAAAATTGGACTTGAGATCAGGATACTACCAAACTAGAATAAGCCTAGAGGACATAGCGAAGACTGCCTTTCGAACACATGAAGGTCATTATGAATTTAAGGTAATGCCCTTCAGATTAACTAATGCTCCAATAACCTTACAAGCCACCATGAATGAGATATTTCGTCCATATCTAAGGAAGTTTGTGTTAGTGTTCTTCGATGATATTCTAATCTATAGTAAAACATGGAAGGAGCATCTACAACATCTGGAGCAAGTTCTCACTATATTAGAAGAACATCAGTTCTATGCAAAGATGTCTAAGTGCACCTTTGGAAAAGAAGAGGTAAAGTACCTCGAACACATAATATCAGAGGGAATAAAAGTAGATCCTAATAAGATCAAAGCTATAAAGGAATGGCCTGGACCAATTAACATCTACAAATTAAGAGGATTCTTATGTTTGATTGGGATACTATAGAAGGTTTATTCGAAATTATGCTCATGTATCTGCACCCCTAACAAATCTGTTGAAAAATAACTCCTTTCAATGGGATGATAAAGCATAAAAGTGTTTTGAAGACTTAAAGGAAATTATGTCCAAGGCACCAGAATTAGCAACCCCATATTTCTCAAAACCTTGGCCCTTTTGTAATTGAATGTGACGCTTCACGTTTTGGCATAGGAGCAGTTTTGAAGAAGGATGGTCATCCAATAGCATTTGAACGCAGGAAGCTCAACAAATGAGAATGTCTCAAGTCTACATACAACAAAGAAATGCTTGCCATTATGCATGCTAATATTAGCTAAGTGGAGGCAATATCTTTTAGGGAGTAAATTCTTAATATGAACAAACCATAATAGCCTTCAACACCTCCTCCAACAAAAAACACTCTCTATAGTACAACAAAAATGTATCGAAAAATTTGTCGCCTTCAACATGGATATTTTACATAAGAAAGGGAAAGACAACGTAGTAGCAGATGCTTTGTCTAGGAAAGACAAAGAGTCATCAATACTTGCAATTTCAATTGTAGCTCCAAAATGGCTTAATGAAATTTGAAGTGAACATGCAAAAAACCCAGAAACAAGTGCTATAATCAATAATCTTCCTTAGAATTCAAAATTTGAATGGAAAAACAATATTCTATGGTACAAGGGAAGAATTTACCTAAGCCCAAATTCCAAGTTTAAAACTGAAGTTCTCAAGGAATCCCATGATTCACTGTCAGCAAGACATGTAGGTTTCTTTAAAACCTACTATTATGTACACCAATCATTTTTCTGCAAAGGAATGAGTGATGACATTTAAAGATATGCAGTAGAGTGTGATCAATGCAAAAGAAATAAGAATGAGAACATTATGATACTTAGTCTGCTCCATCCCTTAAATATTCCTAACCAAAAGTGGGAAGACATATCAGTGGATTTTATCAAAGGGCACCCTGTGTCTGACGGCAAAGACAAAATTCTCGTAGTAGTCGACAAACTCACCAAGTATGCACACTTTATAGAAATGAAGAAATCAGACTCAACAAAACAAATCGCTAAGATATGTTGCAAGAACGTCTACAAACTACATGGATTTCCCAAAGTCATTGTTAGCGATAGAGATGCCAAATTCACAGGCAATTTCTGGAACAAATTTTTCAAACATATAGGAGCCACCTCAATATGAGTTCAACACACCATCTTCAAACAGACAATCAAACAAAAGTTGTCAAATAAATGTTTAGAAGCCTACCTATGTCGTTATGCAACAGAAAAACAAAATAAGTGGGTTCAATGGTTACATCTAACCGAATGGTGGTACAATTCCACTTACCACACTTCAGCGAAAATGACTCCATTTTAAGCTCTGTATGATTATGAACCTCCTAAATGGAAGGACCTTGCCATTATCGAGAACGAACTTCTAGCAGTTAAAGATCGGTTAGAAGAAACCCAAAAAGTCTTCCAAGCACTAAAGGAAAATCTAAATATTGCAAGAAATCATATGAAGCAACAGGTTGACCGAAACATAAGAGAAAGAGAATTTAAAGTTGGAGAATGGGTATTTGTTAACTTCAGTCGTACAAGCAATTGTCCTTAAAACAAAAGGGAAAAAACAAATTGGCACCAAAGTTACATGGACCATACCAGATTAACAAAAAGATCAACCAAGTAGCATAGAATTTAAACCTTCCTGATAAAAGTCAGATTCACAACATGTTCCATGTATCTTGCCTTAAAAAAGCATTTGGCAAACACAAAGTAGCACAAACAACACTTCTGACATTAGATGACAAAGGGAAGATTATTTTAGAACCAGTGGGTATCATCTCCACCAGGGAAAATAAATTGTGATCATGAGTTATCAAAGAATACTTGATTAAGTGGAAAGACCTACCAAAAGAAGAAACCTTCTAAGAGACGAAAGCATTTCGTCAACAACACCCGTCATTACGTATGCTTTGAGGACAAAGCATCTTTTCAAGAGGAAGGCAATGTTATGTTAAAATGTTAATATGTAACTATAATCTAATTAGGGAAAGGTCACGATAAGAAGATCATGCCATGAGTTATCAAAGAATACTTGATTAAGTGGAAAGACCTACCAAAAGAAGAAATCTTCTAGGAGACGAAAGCATTTCGTCAACAACACCCGTCATTACGTATGCTTTGAGGACAAAGCATCTTTTCAAGAGGAAGGCAATGTTATGTTAAAATGTTAATATGTAACTATAATCTAATTAGGGAAAGGTCACGATAAGAAGATCATGCCCTTCCACGAAAAGGCACCCTAACGAGTCATCCCAGAATTGAGTAATGCAACTCGCAAGATCCATGATTACCAAATCTTTGTACCTATCTGAACCATGGTGTATACAATGCACCTTGTGTTAGGGTAATGACCGCATAGCATATGTAAGTTTCTTGTATTGTACTTTTTCCACAGAGTCCTAATTTTCCACAAGATCGAAACTATTAGGATTATCGCAAAGTTATGTGGGCCTTTAACCATAAGAATGAGTTGAAGTGCCACAAAGATGCGAGGTCACAGCCTCTGTAATAGATGCGGAAATTATATGCAATATCCCTGTCATGTCACAGAGTAATGCGAGCAATTACAGGTGTGAATACTAAGCTATAGTCCACTATAGAGTATGCCACAGGAAAACCAATGAGCCAAGATTTATATACCTAGAAACTTGATCTCCAATGCAATTCATCACAGAAATCCATATAGAGAAAAGTCTCCAATCAAAAGCCAACGAAGTGTAATCTTCAAGCCTCCAACTTCAAGCCACCTTAGCTTTGATACCATGTTAGAAATCGAAAGGCTTTATAGTTTAATTTAAACTTCTGTTTCCACAATAGTTGCTTCTGAATTTAGTTGGCTTCTTATTAAATTTTTATTCTGATTCTTTCATCAAACAATTACCATAACATGAACATGATGATCACAAAAACAAAAAAACACAAGATATAGGCTCCAAGCCAAGGCAAAACCCCTCCAAGGGGAAAACCCAGAAGCTTATCTTCTTCTAGAATCAAATCAAATGAGATATCCAAGATCCATAACCACAAAACTTCCACCTCTAGATGCCAATTCAAGTCTTCTTTCTTTCCAGCAGATCCATCAGCAAGAGACCAGCAACAAGAGATGTACCAAGGCAGATCTTCCACAAACCCCAACTCAAGAAGAACTTCTTTCTTTCAAACTTCGGCCCTCCATTTCTTCTCTGTCCTTTCTGCGATATTTCAAACCACGAATCATCAAATGTGCATGTCCAAATGAGCTCCATCTTCCCTCTATTTATATAGTTCAGAGAGGCTGTGAACAGACATGTCCATTGGGGCAGAGCCGACTTGGTATCTAGAGGGGTTTTTGTCCCAAAATTACTTTAGGGAAAAAAATTATTTTTCTTTAACAATAGGTCCAAAATAGGACTTTGACTCTTTGACTCAAAACCTAGAAGCATGAAGAATATGCTTTTCTAAAAAAATAATAACAATTTTTCTTTTTCTTTTCTTTTGCTTTTTACATAAAATCCATAATGGTACAAATTATGAAGACT
>APFE030566912.1:177059-224526 GCA_000404065.3 Pinus taeda | reverse complement strand
CCCCCCCCTTCCATTTTCAGTTTATGATGATAATAGTATTACTTTATAGAAGTTCAATTTACCCAATATCTATACCAATTGAAGGTATAAATTAATCAGACTTTGTACATTTACACCATATTGACATGGTGTGACCTTTACATGTATCTTCTTACCCTAATGTAGTTTTAGTGTGTCTCTGTGTGCACATCATGCTTTTGAACTTTTACATCATATTAACATTGTGTGACCTTTGCATGTATGTGCTTAACATAATATAGTCACTAGTATGTATATATATAATTTATAATTTATTGTGACCTCATTGACTCATTTGTCTTTACCAGTAATAACTTTTGAGTAAGATGTTAATTAATATGCATTCAGACCTTGAATAGTACTATCAGGCATCTATGAGTATGTTATTCCCTCAGAATGTTTATGACAAATAAATAAATATGCAACAAGCATTATATATACATATTTTTTCCTCCCATATATCTCATTTTTTCCCAAGATAGTCTGTGTTTACATAAACTATTTATAGATACACGAAAGAATTTATAACAGATACAAAACTCTATTTCAAGAGCTAATTTGCAGCAGGTTCAAAATGTTGGACCAGAACACCAAAGCAGATATTTGCATATTCTTGCAAATGCTAAAAATTGTTCTTCAAATTATCTTGAAGAAATCTAGACCTGATAGCTATCAATAAGTCAACTATCCTAAGATATTCTAGAATCACATCAAGACACACCTCTATGTATATAGAAGCCTCAAAGCTATCTATCACAAAAAAATCAATTGCATCAGAAAGTAAAACGCAATCCATAATGATAGAGAAACATCACTCACCAACTTATGCAACAAGTCCGGCTGTTCTTCGAACAAATGTGGCAAATGCTTTCTCATTGCTTGCTCCAACTGCACAGCTGCACAACCTGGAACCCCATACCACACCTTGGGAGCACCCCAATGCATATAATTCAATGAGTAGAAGTGATGATCCTCCACATGCTGCAATATAAATAGTGTAATCAAGGTTTTTATATGCAAGAGATTTCAATAAATACACAATCATTCTAACAATACTGCATGAGAATGATATGAACCAGTGTTAAAGATAAATGTTGCAAAAGTTCCATGATTTCCAGTTCCTTATATTGGTTTGTACAAAAGATAAAAGCTGCAAAAAATCCACGATTTCAAGTTCGTTATATTGGTTTGTCCACAAAATACATATATAGTTCGATAAAAGAACAATGGTAAATGATATAAATGCAGTGCAGCAAAGAGTAGCATCCGGCTAGTAAGAATGTTGCAGAGAAAATACTATGACTCAGGCTGACTTGATATGAGCTCCACTCACCCAGCAAAATGATGAGAAACACATTCCAAGGTAAAGCCATGGGACTAACACCCCCGATATGTCTCCTCCTTCATATGATAGCACTGACCCTGGAAGCCGAGCAAAGTTGTTTAAGTTCCAACCTGATGTTACATATGGATCAGCTTCACTAGATTGTGTTCCAGGTATAGATTTTGGAAACCCACTCCCAAAAACCCCAGTTTCAACATCTGCCCCATATAAAACCTGTGAAAGATAACCGTGGAGTCTGTATAAGATTTAAAAGAATATTAAACATGATTTCACTAAAGCAACCAATCTACTTTGTTCATTGTTGTGATCATACCTCTATTTCTTCGGTTGGCTTTTCAACCACACGCCAATATTCACCTTCAAGTGTCTCTACAGATGGTTCCCACTTTGACTTGGATTCACCAGATACCATGCCAATTAAATCTGTTTTAATCTCATGAAAACCGAAGTACTGCTCCTGAAAGTCATTTGCATACTTTTCAAAGCCTTCCAATGTAAACTCTGACCCAGAATCAAATCCAAATCTTGCTTCGTCATCAGGGACTGAAACTTCAGAATCAGCTTCTGAAAGATAATGACCCCGTCCAGAAGACCTCTCCATCCTCGAATGCTTTCTTCTCTTCCGTCTTCCACCATTAGCATTCCTATATTTCTTCATTTGTTCCCTAACTTGAAGCTTGTGAACTTGTTGAACTCGAGTGGGAAACTTGGCAGTTTGCCATTTAGTCTTATCTTTAAGGGGGCATGGTGGCTGCCAAGAAGGAGGAGGGACTATGCGACAAATTCCATATGGTTCAGCTGCTGCACGTATGCTAGTAATGTATTTTAAGGTGTCTTTGAACTCCTGAAAACCATGCCGTCGTGATAAAAACATCCAAATATGTTAAAGTTGAAGAAAATAAAAACATTAAACCAATCAGCATTCAAAAAGATAATAATTGTAACAAGACATGGAAAAAGGATTGCCCGAATAATGTATGGATCCTTGCATTTGTAGGTCAGCTCACTAACCTCCTCATTGGGATAAAACACAGGTGCTGCATCTAGCATAGGCCTGCATCCATCATCTGGACGCCATCTTGCTATCACCTGCATAACCAAACAGGAGGATTATAGATGCAATGTGTGCATAACAATACACAAGAATATATAAAAGATATCTATCCATCTTCACCTTCTGGCAGTCATCACATCTTGAGCACCCACGGATGACTCCTCTTGGTAGAGATGGCTTAGAAGAGCGACCCTACAGTAATATCAAATATGTTTAATTAGTAAAGCCATACTGAAAAAGCTTATACAAGTATTCTTAGACACAAGAAATCACAAAACAAATTAATTATAGATCATATCTACTTTACAGATTATACAAATACTCCTAAACAGAACACTGCATTCAAAAAATTCTATTTTTTGAAAGGGAATGCTAAAAGCTTATCCTCATCTTGATAAAACAGAAGCAATAGGCATCAACAGTCTAAAAGAAAATGGAATTAGTAAATGCAAAAAAGAATCTTTACCTGATAAGATTGCTCACAATCTGATTCATCATCTGAGCTCATATCAAATTTTCCATAGTTAATCCATGGCCTCCGTCTGAGAGCCCTCACAAACCTCTTTTCATCATCACTGCAGCAATTTGCATCTGTTTGATTCTGCTGTGCAGGGCCATTCCCTGGAGTGCGATCATGATTCGAATCTGGATCATTTCGAACTTTTTTCAAAGTAAATGCTGCTCGAGATGAGGAACTAGCAGATTCTGGTAGTCTGTGCAGTATATGCATTTGTTCCTCCTTTATGCAGGCTTCAAGACATTCACTCCCCATTGTAACTTAACTGCAAAGCATGGAAAACAAGTTCATTAAGTGTACATATTTACCAAAGATGATCATAGATAACATATACCAATTTACAAAAATTTTATTCGCATTAAAAATGCCAAGATAACAAGGCTGCCATACCAAACAGTTCTCATAGCAAGGAATTTAAATGTCAAAATAACTGAACTCTACATAGGCATCTCAGAATATGCCTCAAATGTGTAAGACAGCAAAAAATGTACATATGTCTGAGCTTGAATAAGTTTTTCAGTGTGTCACAATAATCTTGAACTATCCTTAGAGACAGAGCCACAAGCTACCTCAAGCATAAATCAGCAAGAACTCAACAGGATTTAAACATGAAACTGCCAGCATTTGTCAACTTCATGACCAGAAACTACAAAAAAAATTAGCCCTGGAAGTATAATAAAAAAGAATGCATATGCACTGCTACTTCATGAAGATAATAAATCATCTCTTAATAAAATTGAATAAGAATAATTCAAAAAAAAAAAATTATTGGTGTTTATTAGTGGCTTTATCAATTTCATCTATTTTCGACCTACACTGATACATTTGTCATTCTGCCCTGTCAAAAGAGTATACTAATGCCTTTGCTATTCTACCTCTCTTTAAAGCTCTACTAAGCATCTCTGCTGTTATCAAACATTACCTTTGTCGATACCTTTAGGCTTTAAGAGATTTCTTCCCATCTATATCATGAAGTCAACCACTCTAGTATTTCTCTATCCCAAACATGCTCCATTGTGGATCTCTAACAGGATCAAATGCAATAATGCTAATCACTTTGTGCTCACCCACTAGAAATATTATCTTCAATGGATGATATTTCTTCACTCTGGCATTGCACAAGCAAACATAATATCTTTTGCACTCAACGAAGGTATATTTCGCACAGAAACTTCTACCTACATCTTTATAAAGATTTTGCCCATTCTGATGATTATAAGATGACTAACTTGTGCACTTACATAGAAAAATAATCACTACTTAAATATTTATACTTCAATACTTGTATAGTAATTTTTTCAGTCAGATGCTTTAGGCAGCCATACTCTTTCACCTATACAATTGCAAAAACTTCACCCACTCAATTGTTTACAATACAAGAATACTATGCTTTAAAAAGATGCAGATTCCAGCACATTTGACTTCTTATTACGTCAGATTCTGGAATGGGGAACAGGGAGACAGAGTCTGATTCAACTAGAGCACGGAGACAGAGTCTGATTCAAAAAAAAAAAAATCAAAAGACATGAGTGATGAAATAAAATGACTGCATAGAATCTAGAGCAATATATATATATAGTCACAACCTTAATAACCCTGCAAAAAATTAAAAATGTAAGTTTATTCTAGTGACCACTATGGCAAGACATTGGTGTGCACCTGACTTGAGATACACAATGTAACTCAGCCCAGGCTGTGGGCCACATCCAGTCTCTACAATGGGGAACAGAGAGGCAGTGTCTATTTCAGCTAGAGCACAACTCTAAGTTTTTCAGGGGATGGCAGGTTGGACGGCATTATGTATATATATATGGAGAAAGAGAGAGAGAGAGCAAAAATAATTTTAAAATATATTAAAGATAATTAAATTTTCAAAAGACATGAATGATGAAATAAAACTAATTGACTGCATAAATATCAGCTTACAAGAATAAGCAAGTGCCGAGTACATAGTCCAAGTGGCAAGGACCATTTACAAAACAAAATATCATAATATGCATATACATATGCCCAAGGTTCAAAACTTCAAAAAAATTACAAGTTATGATACTATAACTAGTATAACATGATAAGCTTGATACTCGAGAGTCATCATACATAGTCCAAATTTACGAAATTGCTGATTAGATTCTAAAGAGTCAAGACATGAGCTTCGTAATCCTAGATAATTTCAAATTTTTATTCATTTGAACATTGGCATAACTTAATTACAGACCTAGGTCTGCCCAAAAGATAATGATTTGCTCTTTCGCAATTTAACCAACAAAATCAGAATAAACAAGAAACTGGATGGCCGAGTTTGCAACACTTGAACAGTCGAATGATGAGTGCAGCAGAATCCAAAACGAATAGCCATTCAAATAGCTGATGAGAAATATGAAACTCTGCCCCTATAAACAGCTAACGTTAGCTCCAAAAGACACACAGTATGACAGCTAATGACAGTGTTACTGTAAACAGCTTTCAATTTGGCAATTTCCAAATGAAAAATGAATGACAATGAGATGACTTAGAGTTTTATCAAGTGTTTTATTTAGGATTTAGGCTTTTGGAGAGGGGGACCCACTTTTCATGCCTATATTTTTGTCTGCAAACTAGTCAAGGGACAGGGGGGCAGTTCCTAGGAAGTTCCCAGTTTGGTCAACGGGTAGGGTGTGTACAGGAGAACATTCTTAGAGTCCCAATGGAGTTCCTACCCTTATTGGAATGTTCCAAACGAGTACCAAAGTCCCCTGCAATGATAGACCCACAAAAGGTGTGTTTCAAGGGTGGGAACAGGTCCCCTTGCTGTGTGTGTGTTCATCAAGCTTCATCTAGTAGCAACTTGGAGCAGTTGTCACAACAACCTACAGTGAAACCAAAACCTGTGAGGGCATGCTCCACCGGTGAATGCATGGTGTTGGCTCATTGTTGTAGTGGTACAGCCACATCCATCTTGGCAGCCTTGTTGCCCTTGACGTTATACCTATCAGCTCATAATGGAAGCCTCTCCTCAATTAAATATAGTAGAGGAGATCCCACATTGTTCCCTTAGAAAATATATATATAAGAGTCAAAATGCATGGAGTATCTCATTTCAACTTCAAAAGGAAAAGAAGAAAAAGATAAAGGTCATCAGAAAATGCTTGAAGTAGATAAGCCTCAACTTTAGAAGGTAAAGACCAAAATTGAAAGCCAGAAGATAATACTCAAAGATATTCTCTCCAAAACACATACAAGACAAAGCAGATAAAGATAAGATAAGATAATTTTATTAATGTCCAACAAATTACCATGAAAAGGTCAATCAGAGTCCGGACTGAAGTATACAACCAGTACGAGTACAGTGTGGGAGTGGAAACGCAACTCCTAGAAAATGCCAAAGCTATATCTAGGATGAAGTGAAGTAAAAAATGGGATATAATAATAGGACAGCCTCATAAACATGTATATAACCCGACTAAGTGAATAAGTCCAGGGTTGGAGGTTGATGATGTCAAGAATGCTCGAGTCTAATAGCCGACAGCAAGGGGGGAGACAGTGGTGCTGGTTTGCTATCAGAGTCCCTTGGATCCAAAAAGGAGTCTAGCTACATGAACCTAGAGGGGATGTAGGAGTGAGGGATACTCCTAACATCCGACACCAAAGGAAAGAAGCTCTAGATAAGTCTCTAGCTGCTTCGTTGAGGCTGGAGAGGAACCCATGGGAGGGTGGAGGGGCCCCATTCGGTAATCGTCTAGTACTAAACTCTATGATGCTCTTGACGTGAGTAAACAGATGTGTTGTATGACACCTTCGCAACAGTCTTGAGGGTACCAGTTGGCCTCCCAAATTGGGGGAGGGCACCTGAGGGGAGACCTAAGGTCTCACTGCTCTACTATCTAAAATACCCCAAAACTCAGCTCCTCACTTGTTGCTCTAATTAGCCAGATCGACCTGAAAGCATGATGTGATCGTCCAAATCCTACCTGAATGAGGTGGGGTATGTAGGATCTGAGATTTATGCCTAAATATCTCCCTAATGAAAAGGGCCAGGCATCTCTAGTCAGGATATCGAGAGAAAGTAGAGAGGGATCCTCTGGAATCTCTATATAGGCAATGATATCCTCCTCTGATCTCATAGTATATGGGGCACCAAAAATATGAGGTGTATCTCGGTCTCCAACCCCTATAGGTGGCACAACTAGCAGAGTCCAGACCCTATCGGATCATCGCAGAAAAGGTACAATATAATATTAAAACAGAAAGGAAGACTGCAGATAAATCTTAAGGATAAGGAGAAAAACTGGCAAAAGGGCAAAACATATCAACCTCCTAATTTTCAGAAAAATCTGCAAGCAAGAAAGAAAGACATATATTGACACCCAAATTTCCAAGGAATCAAATGGCAGAATCATGGATACACAAGGAATAAAATGAAAGGCAACTATCTGATAGGATGCTTAGTAACATACATGGGAACAAAATCAAAGTAAATATATGACAGACACTCAAAGGACAACACCAGCAAGGATGTATTATGAATGTACCAAAGAAGCAGACCAATAAAGATTTGTTCTTAATGGATCCATGATTCCATCATCAAGAACAACAATAAATCCAGTCTAACTTCCACAGATCTTACAAATGGATCACATCTTATACTTAAGGACAAAGCAACTAAAGGGGGGAGGCAATGGTGTATAGGTGCCCACATATATGGGATGTAAGTGAGCCCAGGCTAGCACCTACATTAGCAAGGTAAATATGGATTAGCCTGACCATTCATCATTTACCCACAAGTGATTAGATTACTCGATTGAGATGTCGCATTTGGGTTATTTGAAGCTATAATCCTTCACGTACTGTTTGAGCTGTTTGACTAACCTCCATGGGCAGATATATATAAATAGCCATAAACACAAGAGTCCTTCAAAGAGGCAGCAAATCAAAATTCATACCTACGTTCCCTACAGCACATTGCAAAGATAATAAAAGCAGAAATGTTTGCCAAACAACAATAAACCCTAAAAACAATTATATTGGATTCCAGACATGATAATCTGTGTACTAGTCCTAAAGCAAGAGCCATTGTCCAATCCTTGTTGAATTAAGATGAATATTCTTTGATTTGTTGTTTATTTACACGGGATTTATTCAACTAATCCCATTCGGAAAGTTGACTAAAATGCATGCTTTTCCACTCTCCTACGAAACGTATTAGCCACTTGAAGAATTTCATACGTGCTACTGGTTCATCTAATTTGTTTATCAAAACTTATCCATCACAATTTTTTTGAAGATATAGTCTGTGCAAGAAACCCTAATTCTGATTGATCCATTATACTCAAGAACTTATTAAGGTCAAATTACAAATTGCAAAAGCATCTAACTAGTTAGAAAAATTGACAGATCAGCTCTACAATCAAGATAGCAATCCTGGTGGTCTCGACAGTTTCAAATTATGCAAAATTGACTGGAATTACAAGATCAAGAATAAAGAGAGAATAAAAGCAAACACCACATAATTTAGGAATCAAATCACAGATTGAGATGGTTCAAAGTACAGATGAAAAAATGCATAGAAAGGTTGCACCATTTACATCTCATTCAACACAAATTTGAGCCCAATATTGTCAGCATACCTCTTTAAAATGTCCAATTGGTCTTATAAAGAACTCCGTCCTAGTCTCTAACCTTCAAAGAATGGTGTTCTATAACCCTCTGCAACCTCTGCAAAAATCATATGAATACCCTTCACGAATGTATTATGCTGGCAGGCAAGGGATCCAACCCTAATTGGGTTTTGGCAGATCAAATCTCCATAAGGGTGGTGTGTTGCAACGCAGATGATCGTTTGCAAAAAATCGGGGAAAAACCAAGGGAATTAATTCTGTCCCTCCAGGGCCTTGGGAAATCAATTAAATAAAATTACAGGCAAGGGATTGCAATTCTGTTTTTAAAGAATATTTTATCACAGTTATAAACGCCCATAAAATCCTAAAATTAGAAATTTGAAGCCCATAAAAGAATGAATTCTGAGACCATGGACTTACCCCACCAAAAAAAATCAACCCCGTTGAAAACCCAATTCTCAAAATTGCAGAATGGGAAAAATCCAGATCAACGACCAAAATAACGGCAAGGTAAATCCAATGAGGAACCTAATAAAAGGCAAATTAAAGAAAATGCAAACCAAAGCAACCCAATTAGTAAGTGAAACGGAGTAATATAACCTAACCCTACCTAAGGGTGTGTGCCCTTAAAAAAAAATGCCTAAGAGCCCACAGACTTGCCTCAAATCCAGCGAAATTGCCACCATCTAGATTATATAGAGATGTACAGGTGGCTTTCCGCTTACGTGTAAGTCCTTTAAAGTCAATTATTTCCGACCAGTTGGGTTTAAACCCTCTAGTTAAAAAATCAAGTCTTAAAAAAATTAACAAATATAAAGGACAAGCACGTTTACCAGATCCTGATAACTAACCCTTAACTGCTCTTAATTCATGCACTCTTATGTTGTGTAGCAGTCAGTGCTAGCTATATTGGGCGGGGCTTGATAGATCCCGTGGTGGAGGATCGCTGGTACCTAAAATTAGGCTTTATCGTTCACGGTAACTGCCAACCAAACCCACGGGGGAGGTAGGCCTCGCACAAACCTATTTTTATATTTTTTGTACAAAGTTTTTAACTACCGCCAGCATTTATACCGGCCATAGCGGAAGTACTCGTATTGTTTTTAGTTGCATTTTTCTACGTAGTCTATAACGCGACTTTTTGAAAGCTTTTTCGGTCAAAATCCGGCAGCAATTCATTGGAATCCCGTGTTTGATAGCTAGTTTCTGCACAATCAAAGGCTCCCAGGGTTTTTCAGGGCACTGAATCCAAATATGCAGTTAAAAAACCATTTTCACTGCTAAAAATCAAGATTTAACCTCATTGGAATCCCGTGTTTGATAGCTAGTTTCTGCACAATCAAAGGCTCCCAGGGTTTTTCAGGGCGCTGAATCCAAATATGCAGTTAAAAAACCATTTTCACTGCTAAAAATCAAGATTTAACCTCATTTCTTCCGCCGGATTCCGTCACCAAAATCTCCAAAAAGTCGCATTGTAGACAACTCCTTTTTCTACCCCTCTAATTCCAAGTTCAGAGTGTGTGGACTTCTTGAGTTATCGTGCGCATGTGAGCGACTTGTAAACATGAAGTTATCTAATTCATTATTAATAGAGAAATAATATTAACAATTTGAGCATGTTCGATGAAAATGAGAACAATGATATAAATTTATGGGTGGAATCGATTGCCCATTCATAACTTATATCATGGAAATTTGTAGATATAGTAAGTGTTGAAATTTATATTATGGAAAGTTGTAAATGTAATGAAGTGTTTGAAATTTATATGAAGCTTTGTAAATGCATTAAGGGTTGAAATGTTTATTGGTTCTGATTTAAAAGTGTTAAAAGATTAAAAAAAATAAATAAATAATAAATAAATTGGGTGTAAAATTATTTATTTTTTTAGAGATGATTATAGGTATAATTTTTGGCTTGAGAAACTGTGATCCAAGGGGATGTAAGTTAGAAGAAAGTCTTTCGGATTAATTACATTGATAGGATTTGGTTGATTTTTCAAACCAGCGAATGTGGTTCATCCTCAAGACTAGGTGAGAAATCCATCGATCATAAGGAATAAAAAGATGCAACATTGCCCAGAATGTGGTTCATCCTCAAGACTAGGTGAGAAATCCATCGATCATAAGGAATAAAAAGATGTAACATTGCCCAGAAATAGTCGTTAAAAACTAGTTGTTGGTGAATTAGTTAAAGTGCAAAGAAATTAACTATTAGAGAGTTAGTGGTAACGACTTATTCCATTAAAATATTCTATGTTTAATTAAAAATAGTTTGATTGTGAGAATAATTTCGGCAAAATCACATAGAGAATCATTTGTCGACGCGTTTCGAACCAACTAGTGTGGTTCATGGTCAGGACAAGTTGAGGAACAAATTAGAGTGATCAATTAAATAGTGCATACGGCAATAATTGACAATTAAATAGTGCATACGGCAATAATTGTTTAAAAAACTCTTAATGGCTAGATTAGACTAGGGCCTAGAGGAAAGGGTCAAGGTTAGTTAAATTATTCAAATAATATTATAATTTCTATTCTTATGGTAAATCATAATTAAAGAGACCATACTTTAATTTTTTATTATTATCACAATTATTAACTTCTCAAATAAATATTATTAATCTAATAATAGACGAGGGCAAATTTTATCTTATTTTATTCTATTTTATTTATTATTTATTTATTAAATTTTTTTTAAGCACTATTATTATATTAACATCAAATTATTAAATGATTAATTATTAATAGTAATATTATTGTATTTAATTATATTAACTTGGGTTAATAGTGAATATTATTATATTAATTTCAAATTAATATTATTAATAATATTAGCCTGGGGTAAATTTTCTAATATATGAGAAATTTGAATAATATTTACAATTTGCTACTATTTCACTTGTGTTTGATGATACTCTTTATATTTAAAGAGACTTAATTATTAAATAACATTAATATTATACTTAAAACTAATAATATTGGACTAGGGTGAGTAATAACAGATTATTAATTAATAAAGTGACTAATGTTATTAAAAGAATGATATTATTATTACTAAACTATTGTTATCATATGAAAACAGCGGACAGCTAAACAAACATAGAGGGGTCAGGCGAAGAAGAGGCTAAGATAAAAGGGTTGGTGTCACGCCCCCAAGCCTACGGTAGTCTTCCAACCGTGCTAGGCGAGGTGCGGCAATACCAATCGTTTTCTTTTCACCAATACTTACAATTGTAGACTACGCCTTAACATTCCATACTTAGTTTTATTTTCGTTACCAAGTATTATTATGTTTCCTTTATACCAATGAACAACCATACACATTCATTATCAACAACATTATACAAGAGAAATGCACAACAGTATAAAGGGAGGGGCAACTCCCTGCAATATGAGTTTGCTCGATATCAATATATTATACAATTTTTCCACTTTTATAAAGTATAGGCTAAGTCCTTGGGAAACCCCAAATTTATACTTAGCCAAATTTCCAACTTCGGCAAACTCGGTTGCCCAGCTCGTCGGCACCTCCGCACAGTCGCTGCACGACTCACCAACCCGTTGTTTACCTCGTCGCACGTCTTCACCCAACTCGCTCTTCGTTGGTCAGCAAACGCCCAAATCGTGTATACCTGCCCACATGCAGCCCCACTTGCCAACCCTTGGCAAACGCCCAAATCATGTGAAACAGCACGTAGTACCATCTACCCAACTCTACGACCTCCGGTTCCAACCTTCGTCTCCACCGTTCCGTCGTGCACAGCGCACCCTCACCCGGTCGCCCGTCTGCACGCCCTCACCATGTCGACCAATTCACCTCCGTGCACGACCCACACTCCACGGGCCACCTGTCCAGCACCTTGGTTCGTTCATTTAGCGAACGCCCTACCCGGTCGCCCTGTCATGTACGCCTGCCCGGACGCCCTATCGTGTACGCCTGCCCGGACGCCCAACTTGGTCGCCTGTCGTGCAGCCCTGCACAGATGCCCTCACCCGGTCACCCGTCGTGCACGCCTGCACGGACGCCCTCACTCGGGTCACCTATCGTGTAGCCCTGCACGGGCGCCCGCCCTAGTCGCCCGTCGTGCAGCCCTGCATGCTGCAGCTCACCCAACTTCGCTCTTCCTTCTCTGCCTTCGCCCTGCCTCCAAATAGCTCGTTGAGAGATGATGATCGAATTTTCGATGGTTCAAATGCTCCACGCCTTCATTGTTTTTATATGCCTTACGCACAGTCATGCCACGCTTGGCCGACCTTCGTTTCAACGCCCGGCCGACTCATCGCAACTCGCCCAGCTCACCTGAAGGTTGGGTCGGCCCGCCCAACTCGTGGGACCGCCCACCTGAACTCGCCCTCAACGCAAGTCACCCGTGTCGGCTCGTGGGTAACTCGCCTCGCTCGCCCATGCATATAAACATATGACCGCCTCCACCACTTCACACGCACGCTCAAGTGTCTTATTCAGTCGTTTCTTCAACTCGTCCGCTCGGTGGAGTCACCCTGCCCGTCGCACGGATCGCAGGTCCTAACATCCTCCCCCACTGGAAGTCATTATCGTCCTCAACAATATCTCATCCCGGCAACCATCTGTCACCAAGATCACCATACCAAGGTATACACCCCATCGGTATGTCATACATCGAAAATCATCTCAATCCATGACCATCGACCACCCTGTCACAATCTCCACATGCTGCTCCCCATCATGGAAGGTTGGTCCCTCCATCTCAAGCTACATGCTTCCTGCAACATCTTGTGTCAACTTCATCATGTGCCATCCTCATGTGAACTGCTGCCATGATACTCCGACATAATGCTAACACATCTCTGTACACTGCTAGCCCTCATGTCTGAACTAGTCGGGTGGCCAGTCCAACTGTCACGCTCAAACCATGAGAATGCACATTCTCATGCCACCATCAGCCGTTTCTCAAAACATCCCGTCACATCCTCAACTCGATCAAGAATCCATCTCCATAACTGTAAGCCATGCTCAGGTCCATGAAGTAACCCTCATCTCATTTGCAACATGTTGTCCATGATGTCTGGTACTAATGTGCTTGCACGAATCAGCCACATCTATCCAACATCATCATCCATATGCGTATCTCCTCAATATGAAGAGACCATCTCATCAAACTCGACTCTCGATGTGCCACATCCAGGTCCATGAAGCAATCTCCATCATATATGCAATATGCCATCCCTCAAGTCTGCCATAGAAACAAGTATACACCTGTCTCATCTATCCATGTGCTGCCCATGATCATAGATCAATCAGCGCCCATGTGTCAAAAGTGGTTGGGTCTCGGCTCAACCCATGCCCAAGTGTTGCCACGAAGGCATCATCATCGTTGTAACTCCACCACTCCAAAGTGTCTCATATCGATCCTCCACATCAAGTCACTCTTTCAAGCCATTCCCATACATGTACTTGAAAGTATGCACCCCATCCTGCATCAAAGTCTCTGACCTCAGCTCCTCAATGCATCAGATCCTCCAAGTCCACCATATATGAAGTCCCCAAAAGTCACAACAATCTCATGTCAGCATGAGCTCCATGAGCAATCTCCAACCAACATCTCAGCAAGCATACAAGTCTTGGCCCAAAGGTCTCTGCAAGATGCTTCAACTCTCCATGTAGTAGGAATGCTCCATAGTCTACTCACAACTCCATCCAAGTCCATGGCCTTGTTGTACATAAGTGCACAACCTCTCCATCGACTCATAATAAGTCTCCATGTCACACCAGCAAATCCACCTACACAACATTCCTGCCTTGGCACTCCTCATTGGATGCCCATAAGTGACACCTCTACAAGTGCTCCTGCATAATGTCCCTGCATAAGACTGCCATGCTCCATGTCTCTAACCTGATGTCCATGACTAAGTTGCCCATGTAATCCAACCAAGTAGACCCATCACAACAATCAGTCATCCTCATCCAAGTCTGCAAGTCCGGTCTAGTGAAATCGATCACCCAACCATATCATCATCATTACAAGTCCCTTCCATCATAGCTCCCCCACTAAAGGTTCCACCAAGACTTGCTCTTGGTCTCAGCTATGAGAAGTCCACCCAAGCATCATCATATCCAAGTGTGTGCCCTCCAATTTGTCCATGAGTCATGTCGGGCACTTAGCCAGCCTCCATATGGCTAAAGCATGACCCAATCATCCGCAACGATCATCATGTTCCTCCCTTGTCACGGGCCTTTGTACCTTCTATCATAAGGTCACAAACAACCCCAACAAGTCCTGCAACAATCAACAATCTCTGCTACTCCATACAAGGTCTCATCATAGACATCCATGGTAAGATGCTCCCTAGCATCGGCAAACTGGCTTTGCCCTTCCCTGCATACGGTCCATCTACCAAATGCTCAAGTGAAACACAAGTATCAATACTTACTTCATCATCATGAGGCTCCTCCATGTGAGTCTTCTCATCCACCCATGTATGCAAATTGCACGATCCTGGTCCAACTTGATCAATCTCAAGTTCATCCTCCATCGTTGTCACATCTGCAACATCCTCAATCTTCACGGCTTCCTCTTCCTTGTCAGCACAATCTACAACATCATCTTGCTCCATTGTCCAACCAAGTTGAAGAAGTTCGTCTTCAACATTCTTTTCCAAGACTTCAAGTTCCTCTTGAATCCAGGGATTCTCTTCTTTCATCCGCTTCAACCTGTATAAGGTAAGCAAGAGCTTCCCTTCACATTCTTCCAAACTTGCCATGCCTTGTCGTTCGGCTTGGTCCAAGCACTAAGCTTCACCTCTACTAAACCTGTTTCACCCTTCACCAAGTTCCCTGCAACCATGAATCAGCCCTTGTTCCACCTGTATGTGAAATTAGCTTCCTTCACCTGCAAGTACCTACTTCCACTGTCACTTCGTCATGAGCAACCTTGCTCTGATACCAACTGTCACGCCCCCAAGCCTATGGTAGTCTTCCAACCGTGCTAAGCGAGTGCGGCACTACCAATCGTTTTCTTTTCACCAATACTTACGATTGTAGACTACACCTTAACATTCCGTACTTAGTTTTATTTTCGTTACCAAGTAATATTATGTCTCCTTTATACCAATGAACACCCATACACATTCATTATCAACAACATTATACAAGAGAAATGCACAACAGTATAAAGGGAGGGGAAACTCCCTGCAATATGAGTCTGCTTGATATCAATATATTATACAAATTTTCCACTTTTACAAAGTATAGGCTAAGTCCTTGGGAAACCCCAAATTGATACAGCCAAATTTCCAACTTCGGCAAACTCGGTTGCCCAGCTCGTCGGCACCTCTACACGGTTGCCGCACGACTCACCAACCCGTTGTTTACCTCGTCGCACGTCTTCACCCGACTCGCTCTTCGTTGGTCAGCAAACGCCCAAATCGTGTATACCTGCCCACACGCAGTCCCACTTGCCAACCCTTGGCAAACGCCCAAATCGTGTGAAACAACACGTAGTATCGCCTGCCCAACTCTATGACCTCTAGTTCCAACCTTCGTCTCCATCGTTACGTCGTGCACGGCGCACCCTCACTCGGCCGCCCGTCCGCACGCCCTCACCGTGTCGATCATCTCACCTCCGTGTACGGCCCGCTCTCCATGAGTCACCCGTTCAGCACCTTGGTTCGTTCGTTTAGCGGACGCCCTACCTGGTCGCCCTGTCATGTACGCTTACCCGGACGCCCAACTCGGTCACCCGTCATGCAGCCTTGCACGGACGCCCTCACTCGGTCACCCATCGTGCACGCCTGCACGGACGCCCTCACCTGGGCCACCCGTCGTGCAGCCCTGCATGGGCGCCCGCCCGGGTCGCCCGTCGTGCAGCCCTGCACGTTGTGGCTCGCCTAACTTCGCTCTTCCCACTCCTCCTTTGCCCTGCGTCCAAGTAGCTCATTGAGAGATGATGATCGAATGATCGATGGTTCAAATGCTCCACGCTTTCATTGTTTTTATATGCCTTACGCATGGTCATGCCAAGCTTGGCCGACCTTCGTTTCAACGCCCAGCCGACTCATCGCAACTTGCCCAGCTCGCCTGAAGGTTGGGTCGGCCCGCCCAACTCGTGGGACCGCCCACCTGAACTCGCCCTCAACGCAAGTCACCTGTGTCGGCTCATGGGTAACTCGCCTAGCTCGCCCACGCATATAAACATACGACCGCCTCCACCACTTCACACGCACGCTCAAGTGCCTTGTTCAGTCGTTTCTTCAATTCGTCCGCTTGGTGGAGTCGCCCTGCCCGTCGCACGGACCGCAGGTCCTAACAGCTGGGATCCAACAACTACTAATCTTCCAGCCGTTATCCCTATTGAGATTCGCGAGTCTTTTCTCGATCTCAAGGGCTTCCCTAAATTTACGATGGTGAAACTACGCAACTCTTGCGATAACTTGAGCCTCATGCAGAGACAATGGATGAGAAGCAGACGGAGTGGTGGTGGTTGCGATCCTCGAGAATGCAATTAATCCCAACAATAAGCTCAAGAAGCAGTTGATAATTGACTCTACTATTCCCTTGGAAACTAGGCAAGAAATTCATCATTTAGAATTCACTATGGTGAGAGTGAGGCAAGACTTCTTGGATTTAGAAATATTAGAGGATATCTCCACTTGGGTTCCTGAACTTGGCCATACCAGGCACAAAAGAGAACAATATTTCCATTCTCTATTTTTATATTGGCAAATGAAGACCCTACTAGGCAGGGTGCTTCAGGATAAGCAAGTTGAAAGGTATAAAATATTTGCTAGCCTGGAAGATGTCAAAAATGTCCAGCGAAATCAAAGGGTTTGTTTAAAAAGAATGGATGCACAAATGGATCATACCAAGTGTCACTTCCATTGTGGACCTACTTATCCAACTCCTCCAATCTAGTGCTAAAGATCTAACATCTGTCACCTCCTCTGAATCTTGATTTGCAGCATGTTAGTTATCTGGGTTTTGTTTTGCAATATTGTAGGAGATACTCTAGTTATGTTAAGTATGTTGAAATTGTTTAAATTTTGGACAATTAGCTCAATTGGTAAGTAGTCAAAGTACAAAGTTTCCCATTGGGCAGGTTAAGACCACTTAGTAAGTGATATGCTTATGTTGATGTATCTATTTTATTTACTATTTTAAAGAAATGTAACTTCAACTTAAAATAAACAATCATTTTATTCACTTTTTCTATATATATATATAATTATAAAAAAAGAAAAAAAATGTTAGTGATATAATAATATATAAATAATAATTATATTTAATTAATAAATTTGGGAAAAAATATAAGAAGAAAAAAAAGTGTTAATATATATATTTTTTATTTTTCATTAACATTTTTTATTCGTTTATAATTTTTTCCCAAATTTATTAATTAAAATATAATTATAATAAATACTAATAATAAAATTAAATAAAATATATTTCTATATCAAGAATATATTATTCTATTTCGAATAACTATAACGTTCATTTTCTTTCTTTTTCTTATTTAAATTAGGTTTAAAAAATATTTAATGTGATATTAAAGATTTATAAGTTTTCATAATTCCAATTAAAAATAAAAATTTATATATATATATAATTATATATTTATAATAAGTGTAAAGTTTAATTTTTTTTTAATTTAAATAAGTTTAAATATATTTATATAATATTAAAATTTACAAGTATTTCATAATTTAATTAAAAAAATCAAAACTATAAAAAACTCAAGTTATAAAATATATATATATATATATAATTTTTATTAAAATAATAATTTAATTTTGAAATTATAATTAAAATTAGATATTTAATTTATATTATGTAAACAATAATATTCCAAATTTCAAATTCCTCATGCTTAAACAACAAATATTAAATTAATAACTAAATTATATTAAAGAACCGAGCTTCTCATAAATAATTAGAGATTCCCTAAAAATATTTTCCAAATCCCCAAAAAAGCATATGGCCAAATAAACTCTTCACAATCTTGTTATTATCTTACTTGTAAAGACATAAAACCAAACATGTCAAATGCTTTGTTCTTAAAGGTATTTTTTTCCAGAAAAAGGAAAACCTTGTTCTTAAAGATATTTTAGGCGATTACATGCTAACATCGATGTTGACTGACAGTTAAAATGATGACATCACATGCAAATGTTTCATCCTAGCCCATGGCCACATGTTTAAGGCCGGTAGAGCGCAATAAAATAAATTTATAATAAATTTAATTATAGGATAAAGGTAAGGATTTATTTGGGACTCTTCCCATTATAATTAAAATTAGCACATAATTTTACAACATAAAAAAAAAAATTGACAACTCAAGTTATATCACATTAAAAATTGGTAAAGAATTTGATTTTTTTTATTTATTTAAATTAAATAACAATAAGAATACTTGATATACTTGATATGTAGACTTGGTTGTAGTGTTTTTGTTGGGATTATCTAATTAAATATATCATACTGCTAATTAGGAAAGTTTATCCAACTTCTTAGCTCAAGGAACTTTTATAAGTTTTCTAGCCTTCTGAACCTAAGTCCAACCATAACTGTAGTGTGTTCAAAATCGATTCAACACCCTTCAAACTACAACCCAAGTCTAAGTTCTCACCCCCTCCCCTAGTTTCTACCATCCTCTCAGTTCTCACCCCCCCTAGTTTCTACCCTCCTCTCAGTTCTCTCCTTCCCCTTGACCTTAACCCCCTCCCCCCCCTCCCCTCCCCCCCCTAAAAAACAATCATAGTCCTCCTCCTTTCTTCTCCTCCTCCCACACTTATGCCTCCCTTCCCCATGAATGCCAACCACTCCTTTGCCAATAAATGTCATCCACTCCTTCGAATTGAATGTAATTAACTCCCCCATGTGTCTCCTCAAGCTCTTCCCACTCCAACTTATCCTTGATTTAAATTTGAGGGAACATCTTTGTTGGGCCTAAGAAGAAATAATAGTAAAATAATGATAGTGAATAAAATATTAATAGATTACATCATGATGAGCTCTTCATATATGCAAAAATGGCCTCATTCTAACTAGATTTGTTGGCCTCTAGGTACATACAAAACAAAACTAACAATAACCTCAAAAAACTAGATTGCTTGTGGCCCATAGCCCACTAGGTACAATTGTCAAAAAACTAGAAAAAGCCTACTTTCATTGTGGCACATTTTCTACAATAGGGCCATTTACCTCAGTCTCAGCCTCTGTCACTTTGATCTTTGACTGCATCACATTGATTCCTCCTGCTGCATCCATGTTGTTGCTGGTCCTATCTCCCAGCATTGCATCCGCACTGCACCTCCTCTCATCATGTTGCATCGTGCTGCCCACTGTTGCACTGCAACTTAGTTACTGAGAAGTAAGTAACTAATCTCTCAATTGACCTTCCTGTTGGGCTAGAAACACCCTTTGATGCTGAAGCTTCCTTTGCCGCTGACAAGTGCTCCCTCTTTGACCTCTGCGCTGCTGCAACAACTCCTTGCATCTCGCATTGTTGCACACCTCTCTATGCCATCCTGTACTGGTGCAACACTCATGTGCCTCTCGCATTGCTGCAACTTGCTAGCTCTACATTGTAGCTCTCTCTGCCGCTCCATCCGCATCCGTCTCTACCCACTTAGCTAGTCCTGCTACTCCTCGTCAGGGCTCCCGTAGCAAGGTCTAATCAAAGAGGCTGGGTACCTCAAAGATCCTACCCCTATTTCAACCTTCTTGGGACTATCACTCCACATCGCCCCACCTCCCACCTGGAGGTATGGATGCATGTAATCCCTCTGCCCACTTGGCTCAAAATTTCTCCCTACTGGAGGTCTCTGCATGAGTGGATGCCTCCACTCGGTCTCCTCTCGACTTCTCTAGTTGTGGCTGATCCACAACCTCCTGAAGTTGCTTCACCAATTGTGGCTCCTCCACAATTGTTTGAGACTTCTTTTGGGGCTGCATGTTGAGAGGTAATGTACACTTCCTCTCAACCACCAAGTCTCCAATAGTTGCCTTGCTCCTCAAGGCTTTGCATGTATCTTGAACCTCAAGAGCATACAGGTTCTTGGCTAGCACACCAATCTATTTCATCTTTCCCGTGATCACGAAATTTTATGGAAAAAGCGTTGATTTTAAGTCAGTGATATCTTCCTCATCCGAACTTCGATTCAGCCATTTTTTTTTGTTGGAATTTGGGTGTTTTTCCGCAAGGAATCCAACTTTGCTATTTGTTTCTGAAAATTTTGCACAAAAATTTTCAAATTTGCTCTGAAAACTCATGGCCCAATTATATATATATATAATATATATATTCGTATACTATTCACTGCTTTGATCACCTTTGCTCTGATACCATGTAATTTTTTTTTTACAAAACCTCGCTTTGATACCATGTAGAATTTCCCACTATAGATCAACAAATTATGCAATATACTAAAGCAAAATACAAGATCTACTTCTACAACAAACTTGCGGAAGCTTAATCGATTAGGAGCAAGATCAAATAAAACACACATGAACACAGTAGAATACTCTGGGGAAAGCCTCAGATAAAACCCCGATCTCTGTATTATCATACAAGTGGAAATATCTCAGGATTTCACAAAGTTTTAGCTCACAACCTATCCAGCTCTCAGTACAATCCCTCACTGCCGCTCATAGATAGTCAAAGGCTTCTCACAAACCTTGTCCTCTGCCCTCCAAGCCTCCTATTTCCTTGTGCAGTTTCTCTTGGGTTCTCTGGCTGCCACCTGTATGAATTCATTTCTCACACAACTCACCAAACTCATAAATAACTGCACAATCTTGAAGGAGATAATTCCTTCTACATGGATGAGTTTCCTGTATAGGAAAATTCCTCCAACTGATAATACACTGTCCCTTCCTTTGATCTCAACTGGGTCTCTGACTGAACTGACATGCATGAGTTATTTATGAGAGCATATTTAGTTATCTGAAGTGTAATAATTACATGCATGCATGCATTAACTAACTGAACTCACAATCAAATCCACAAACTGTTGGAACTAATCTAATTGGAATTAACTCAGTTAACTGAGCTAACTAATTACAACTCAAAGTACAACTCATCTTGATCTCCTTAATCAAGGGATAACTTCCTCAATCAAAGGGGAAATTGTGGCATGTCTTCACATAGACTTTATGTTTGATTTTCTACAACTAATTAACTCAAGATGAATTAATTAATTATTTTTCAAACAGCTGCTAAGATCAAATTCTAATTTTAATTTTCAATCCGGAAAAATGTTGTGAATGGTTGCACATAAAAATGGATAAAAATTTGGCAAGTTTGGAGGTTGAGCTCTTAATCTTGAAGCTCCAAGTCAATGGGGAAGCCTTGTCAATTAGTGATTTTTGTTTCAAGCAGGAAAACGTGGCACTAGGAGATGGAGTGCAAGGACCGAGGCTCATGATGATAAACTGCATGGAGAAGATGCATCCCATGACACTAAAGGGAATTTGGTAACTGTTGTAGAAGTTGGACCCTCAGGGGTTCTTTGAATTTCTATGTTCTTCTTTGAATTTCTATGTTCTTGTGTATTGCAAATATGCACTATTTTGGGGAATGTTTTAGAATTTATGGAAGATATCAATGTAAAACTATAGTCCAAAAAAGGCCATAGAGGCAAGAAAATCATGTAGTAAAAATCATAGATATCAATGTAAAACTATAGTCCAAAAAGGCCATAGAGGCAAGAAAATCATGTAGTAAAAATCATGTTGAAGGCTCTGAAATCACAAAAGCATATAAATTGTTCTAGCCATGCAACCAACTATTATAATATAAATTCTACCCATTATATATATGGGGATTAATAACCCAAGACCCAAAAACATTTAACACGAGTAGAAGTCCACCCCTTGGTAATTACAAGAGGATTCATAATTTTCCTCAAATAACAACCAATATAGATGCGTCTTAACTCTGGATCTACTAAGAGTAGAAGTCCACCCCTTGGTAATTACAAGAGGATTCATAATTTTCCTCAAATAATGACCAATATAGATGCATCTTAACTCCGGATCTACTAAGCACGAGAGCGATCAAATCTCTTTTCACATTAAAAGAGGTTTGCATCTCAAAAGATTGATCCCTCTCAATACTTGGTAGATTTAGAGTTAAGATAGATCTAGGTTGGTTTAACTATTAATTTTATGTTTTATATTAATTTTTATTTTATTTTGTTTTGACCAAGTTTAAATGTTAAACATGATATTACAACATATCTACCATATTAGTTTGGAGAGTGTCTATTTGCAAAATAATAAACCAAAATGTATCATAAATAATAATTAACCTAGATCCATCTTAACTCTGGATCTACCAAACACCCAAAAGGATCAAATCTCTTTTCACTCTAAAAGAAGTTTGTTTATCAAGAGTTTTGATTCCTCTGGACATCGGATTTAAGATGAAGTTTAATTCGCCCCTACTATAGTCCACATGAATACCTTGGGTTCTCAATACCGTGGGTTGATACCATGGGGCGTTTTTATTTTTATTATTATTTTGTTTTATTTTTTTCTTCTTATATATCTATATGAAGTTTAATTCGCCTTCCACATGATGAAGTTTAATTCGCCCCTACTATAGTCCACATGAATACCTTGGGTTCTCAATACCGTGGGTTGATACCATGGGCGGGCCGTTTTTATTTTTATTATTATTTTGTTTTATTTTTTTCTTCTTATATATCTATATGAAGTTTAATTTGCCCCTACTATAGTCCACAAGAATACCTTGGGTTCTCAATACCGTGGGTTGATACCATGGGCCATTTTTATTTTTATTATTATTTTGTTTTATTTTTTCTTCTTATATATCTATATGAAGTTTAATTCGCTTTCCACATGAATACCTTGGGTTATACCGTGGGTCATTTTTATTTTTATTATTATTTTGTTTTATTTTTTTCTTCTTATATATCACTCGAAGGGATATCTACCTGTGGGTTTATCTGGTTAGGCCTAACCCCAAGGGCGTCGAGGAAATTTGACCTCGTGACCTCCCAATTGGCAAGGTACTTAGCAACAAGAACTTGACCAATTGAGGGCTTTATACATATAAACATTAAGGTGTATTATTTTATGTTATATATTAAATTTAAGTATGGACTATATTAACTTATTAAGTATAAAAATGGAATTTTTATTGTATAATTATTCAATTTGAATTAAAAAATGTATTTAATTTTGATTGAAATTTTGTTAAAAAAATATAATTATATAATTTATTAAAAAAACATTTTGGTGGACCTATTTCACTTAAAGTGGATGAGGAGGAGCTATTGACTTTTTATTTTAATTTTATTTATTGATGGCCTAGATTAATAATCAAGGGAATATGCTGTTTGAATGGTTGTAATGTGTTTTAGAGTTTGTTAAGGTTGCATTGACTTAAAAAAAAAAAAAAAAAAAAAAAAAAAAAAAAAAAGAAGAAGATTTCTCTACCCACCAATTTCCTAGGGATTTGAGATTATTCCAATTGAATATTTGAAACATTTTGGGTAGAAAACACATTGGAAAAGTTTGGTTTGGTCATATTCTACTAAGTTCATATTTTAATTAGATGGGGAAATTAATATAGCAAAATGGTCAATAAGATGTGTAGTTCCTTTTTTTTTTCAAGTTAAATTATATTCGTGCCACAGCTCCCCGCCCACCAATTTCCCAATTTCTTAGGGATTTGAGATTATTCCAATTCTAATATGTTCATATTCTAATTAGACGGGAAATTAATATAAAAGCAAATTTTATTTAGCAAAATGAGCCATTTTACAATAAGATGCATAATTTTATTATTATTTTCTCAAGTTAAAGTTGACCCATACATTTTTATACATGGTTAATAAGGTAAATATGTGCATTGGTAAGGTTATATCAACCACATTAATAATTTTAATAATAATGTGGCAGCTCTACAACATGTAAACGTAAAATGTAAGCATAAACATAAATGCAAATGTTAACATTTCTAATCTAATGTCAGCCCTATTTAAAAATCAATCTAATTATTATTATGTATAAACACAATATAAGTTTAAAATATAAAGAGGTTTACGAATATTCAAAAAAGAGCTATGGTAAATAAATAAAAATTTAAATAAACTAGAGGTATGGTAAATAAATAAAACTTTTTTTTTTAATCTTTGCTCCATTAACCTTTTTATATTTATGAAAATTCAAAAAACAGGTTTTATTTACGTGAATCCTATGGGACAAATAAGTATTAATACCATGGGCCAAATACCATATTTATAAAAGAGGCATGATAAATAAATAAATATAAAAGATGTATAAAGATGTATGGTAAATAAATAAAAATATATCAAATAGAATTAAAAATCAACATCTAATTATATACCAAGCCTATGGCCCAAATACCATGGTAAATAAAAGAGATATGATAAATAAATAGAAATATAAATAAACAAGAGGTATGGTAAATAAATAAAACCTCTTTTTATATTTATTCCATAAACCTGTTTACACTTATTAACACTCAAAAAGTAGGTTTTAGAAACCCATAGCCAAATACCATAGGCCAAATTATTATTAATACCATGCAAAAAAATACTATTAACCATAATATTAATATTAAAAGATTATTATTATTAAATATAATATTTATATTAATATTATTTAATTTAATAAACTTGTTTTAATCCAATATTAAATTTGTTTATATATATATATATATATATATATATATATATATATATTTTTTTTTTTTCTCTCTGTAAAGACTAATTCTATTAACTGAAAATCAAAATAATGTTACAAGGAGGTTGAAGCCTCAGGCAAGAGCGCCAAGAGAATTTGAGAGCGTTCAACACAACAAAACTATCCCAAGTAAGGGAGAACCAGTTACAGTAAGCAAGGAACCAGACATAGGAACCATGATTTAACAAAAAGCATGAGGAAGAGATGGAATAACCACCTATGAAGATGTTGAGACCAGAAATAAGAGACAGAGACGCTGGCCAAAACCACAAAAGAGCTATAGATTGCCACCCTACCAGGAAGAAGAACGAAGCTGCCCAGCTGTAAAGGCAAAACCAGGGCTACAAACCCAAAACCGCATGAATGTAACCATACGAACCATCAGAAAAAAAAAAAAAAAAACACCGGGAAGGTTTGAAAGGGCCCAGGTGGCCTCATATTACCTCATTCTCATTTGGAGGCTCCTCCACAACCGGGCACGCGTTGCCATCCCACATTTCATCATTTCTTGCCATGTTACCCGCATCACTGTCGCTTAGAAGAACCGACGAGGGATAAGTATCACTGGAATCGCCTTCACTGACCATTGAGACATAGGCGCCATGAGAGCAGTCACCTGGTGGCTGAGTGTCGGTAGGAGCACCACCCCTGTCATGCTGCTCACCATGGCCTTCCTCCTGGCTTTCATCTGCCAAATTCTGCTCACTACCCTGGCTGCCCCCCACTCTGTGACCACCCTGAGAAGGCTCAGACATAAAGTGCACAGTAGTTTGAGGCGGAACCTCTTCTTCAGAAAAGATAATAGTAATATTGGTCGTGATAACAAACCTGTTAAGATTGCTTTGAAACTTGAAGTGAGTAGTCTGAAAAACATTGTGTGGAATCGGCCTGCGTGAAGGGCTGAGAGGAGGCGAATTCACCGGAGAAGAGGGCAGAGTAGCAGGAGGCGGGGGAAGATCCACCGAACGAACAGATTGCAAATGCCCACGGCCACCACGACTTCCCCCAAAGTGACTTCTCATGCGATGGCGTACCATGATGAGGCGACGGAAGGGAAGCACAACAATACAGGAAGCAATGGTGAGGAGACAATATAGCACTACGAGAATCCACTTCAATATCAAAGAACAAGCCTAAGAGTTAAAGGAGGGAAGCGCAATTCTAACGACAAGAGCACCCGGGAGCGAACCTCTGTTAGTAGAAACCGTCCTGCTGCAGAGACACGCAGCAAGGAAAGGCCAGAGGTAAGAAGACAGAAAGCAAACAATGGGAAGGAGAACCAGGATTGCCATGATTATACCAGCCAGAGCCTCGCCTTGGACGGAGTGAGCACTTAATACAAATTCTCGACCAAATCTCCCTCGCTTGAGGTGAACCTGCTTGAGCCAGATATGCTCATGGATAACTGCGCTGATCTGCAGCTGGCAGTACCAAGCGCTTACACCCTTCATCAAAACCATTAATTTTCATTTAATTCACACACATCTGGGTTAAATTTGTTATATTATAATATATATTAATATATCATGATATATATTAACTCTCTATATATGGGAGGGAAGAACAAAGACATAGAGTGATAGAGGTGGAGATATAGGGGAAGTGAAGCGAGAGATGAAGATAAATTGAAGGAGAGGGGAGAGGAGGAATGAAAAGAGAGAGAGGGAGACACAAAGATGGAGGGGGGAGAGAGAGATGAGAGAGGGAGGGAGATAGTGAGAGGATTGGAGGGCAGAGAGAGAGAGAGGCTGAGGGAAGAGAGATAAATGTAGGAGAGAAAGGGTGAGAGAGAGGACTTGCGAGAGAGGAGGAGAGAGGGAGGGATAGAGGTGTGGAGTTGGAGGGGGAGAGATGGAGGGAAGAAGAAAGACATACAATGTGAGAAGTGGATAGAGAGAGTGAGTGACAAGGGAGAGATGGAGAGAAAGAGTGTATGTTTAGGGGTGAGATAAAGAGACAAAGAAGGAGAGATAGAGAGGAGGGGGAGAAGGAGACAACAGGAGAGAGGGAGGGATATCTATGATACATATAGAGAGAGAGGGGGGGGGGGGGAAGAGAGAGGATTGAAGAGAGAGGGAGAGAGTAAACTAGAGGTATGGTAAATAAATAAAACCTCTTTTTATCTTTATTGCATTAACCTCTTTATATTTATGAAAACTCAAAAAAAAGGTTTTATTTAGGTGAATCTTAAGGGACAAATAATTATTAATACCGTGGGCCAAGTACCATATTTATAAAAGAGGTATGATAAATAAATAAATAAATATAAAAGAGGTATAAAGATGCATGGTAAATAAATAAAAATATATCAAATAGGATTAGGAATCAACATCTAATTATATACCAAGCCTATGGGCCAAATACCATGGTAAATAAAAGAGATATGATAAATAACAAAAATATAAATAAATAAGAGGTATGGTAAATAAATAAAACATCTTTTTATATTTACTCCACATTGAAAAAATAGGTTTTATTTAGGTGAAGCCTATGGGCCAAATACCATGGGCCAAATTATTATTAATATGATGCAAAAAATATTATTATCCATAATATTAATATTTTATTGGTCAAGTGAGAGTGGAGCCTTCAATTGACCTAAAAAAATATTACATATGGTACATGTCTTTACAAGTGTAAACACCAGCAAAAGACAGACCCATTGATGATAAACGAACAATAGGGTCAAAAAAACCCAAAACATTACACACAAAAACAAAATTAGACCCCTGGTCATTATTCCTGAGTATCCAGACAATCCAACGATCGACGCTTCATCACAATCTCAGCTTATCGCATAACACAGTATCCGCAAGTCGCCAACACTTGATTCCTGCGACATGCGAGAGTTAACCTCCTCCGTTCGATCAACCTGTTGATCTGATGGTCCATAGTCCACCGCAACATCACAAACCTCGGCTCATCGCAATATCGCAAATCTGGGTTTATCGCTGACTAGACTCTTTTACCGAATGCGGTTTGCGATTAAATCTCCATCGTCGATCTGGTTCTTGATTCGACGGTTGTCGCAACATCACATCGAGAACTTGCGGGACACTTAATCGCTTCCCGGAGCCGATATAGATTATAAACCTTGGTCTATAAAACTTCAGGTCCGCTCTTAAACTTAACCTCCAACCACTTTAAAACCTGATATCCAGTCGATAGCAGAGGCACTTAAATCCTATAGTATGTGGCCTTTCAACTAGCACGTGGGTTACAAATCGTTGAACCCCCATAGTTACTTGTGACGTTAGCGTTTGGAAATAAGATCGACGATCAGGATTTATTGTGGCACTTCAACTAGGCTCAAGGACTTCTGCCCTCTCCTACTCCCGCTAATCTTTTCCACCATTTATGTCCATTGATCTTACATGATCTAACGACTCCTGTGCATCGTTACCTCACCTCTTCGTCCTTCTCTTCACTTCGGGTTTATGTCATTCCTTCAACTCCCGCTAGTCTTCCTCCTGCTCATTATTCATGGTCTGGAGGTACGCCATGTCTTTGGCTGCTTGTCATTGACAATCATCACGCAGTTTACCAGAGAGTATAGACTCCCAGTCGTACCGAATATAGCTTTCCTTACATAGCACCCCTTCATTCGCCAGGCGATCAACTAACATATTGGCTTTTCTTCGCACATGAGCGAAGCTGACAGTTCTCAGGGTTCATAAGTGGGAATGAATATGCTGAAATACCTACGAGAGCCTCCAATGTTTCAAAACTTTTCCAAGTGCCATTCCATTACACATTTTCTTGGCCGCATTAATGACCATTTCAGAGTCAACTTCAATGATGGTGTTGTGTAAATTTGACTCCATCAGGATTTCCAGGCACTGCTCTAGGGCCATGAGCTTTGCCATGTTATTAATGGCATTCCCCAAATGATTGTGAAAGATATCCTTTATGCACCCATGCTCATCTCTTATGACACCGCCAAATCCATCCATCCTTGGGTTGCCCTTAGAGGCCCCATCTATATTGATTTTCAAAAAAACATGAGGAGGAGGCCACCAGATATCTTTACTAGCAGTGGTTTTGCTCACACCCTTGATAGTGCCTTGGGAAACCAAAGAATGGAGACCCAACTGCAGCAGTATGCGAGCATCCTGGGGTGAAGGAGGGTCCTCAGGAATTTTCCACACAAGGGCTCCTACTGTATCTTTGAGCTGTTGTAAAATTTGCACAATGATGTTCTGGGTCGAGCCTATTTTGTTCTCGAAAATCCTGCCATTGCGTACTTTCCAGACATCCCAGATGATAAAGTTTGGAACCAGAATCCAAGCCTTGTTAACGATTTCATTACCTGAGAAGTCTTTCCTCCAATTCCTCAAAGTGTTGGTGATGTTGAGTCTGTCCTTGTCAATTTGCCTAAACACTGAGGCCGCCCAATCCCTCAGGGTAGAGGTGAAGGGGCAGAGGTTTGGTAAATGTTCCATTGTCTCCTCCTGTAAGCCACATAGATGGCATTTGGATGGGCCAACAAAACTCCTTTTCAGAATATTCTCCCATGTGAGAATTTTCTTTTGGGAAACTAACCACATAAACAACTTGATTTTCATCCATTGTGAGTTCTGCCAAAGGTCATTCCAAACCTGATTAGGGTTTGGATAATCAAAACCTAGGGCCATGTGTTTAGCTTCTTTGAGGTTGAAGGTGCCTTCGGTGTTTCTTCCCCATCTTAGTTGGTCAGATGATGATGACACCAAAATCTTCCTCTGCTCCAAGTCAAGAGTAAGACACTGCTTGGGCCTTCAAAGGACTCTCTTCACTATAACCAAGATCCTTCCACATTCTCCATTTACCATTGTTCCTTGCCTGATCCCAGAAGTCACTTACCATAAGTAAACCTTTTTTGTCAATGTCATTTTTGAGAGCAATTAGTCCTTCCTTAAGCAAATTTGGTTCCTGCTACCAATTATCCACCCAAAACCGTGCAAGGTTCCCATCTCGAATCTCCCAGAAACTATGCTTATGGACAATGGCTTTATTCTCCCAAGAAAGGTTCCAAATGTGAGAGCCCTTGATGAGCCCTGACATTTGGATATGATCCCTCTCCTGTCAATTATTTGCATATTTTTGCTTCCAGAGCTTGGCCCAAGGGGTGGTCGATTCCTTGAGCCACCTCCACCAAAGTTTGGTTCCTGAAACTCTGCTCAGGATTTCAGGGTCATGTAGCCCCAAACCACCATGGGCCTTAGCTTTACTGAGCTTGTCCCAAGCTACCAAAGCCCACTTCTTTTTCTCTTCCCCCTTGCCCCAAAGAAAATCTCGTTGAATACTCCTGATTTGTTGCATAACTCCTTTAGGAGCAGGAAGAGTTGAAAACATGAAAATTGGTATAGCCTGTAGGACAACCTTAGTAAGCACAAGACACCTCGCCATATTCAAAGACCTATAGGTCCATTTCCTGACTTTGTCCTAAAGTTTATTAGTTACCGGCTTCCACACTCCCTTGCTTAGAGGTTTGTCACTAAGAGGCATTCCAAGGTACTTAGAAGGTAACTAATCCCTTTGAAACCCAAGAATTCTGGTGAGGTTCCTCTGAATAGCAATGTCAGTGTTAAAAAAGAATACCTTTGATTTGTCAAGGCTTACCTCTGTATCAACAGCCAATGCAAAGTCGTTCACGATTTCTTTGAAGGCTCTAGCTTCCTTGAACAAATTATTGATGATTAGAAGGGAGTAAGTTCCAGACCCTGGATTTTTCCTTTAGAATTTGCCATATTGATCGCTCTGCCTAGCCCTTCCATCATGAGAACAAAGAGGAAGGGGGAGAGCGGATCCGCTTGCCTGAGACCCATAGAAAGCATAAAGGTTCTAGAGGGAGAGTCATTAAGCAGAATGGAGAAACTGGCCATGGATACAAGGGCCATAACCCATCTTATCCAGTTGTGGTCGAAGCCATAAGCTCTTAGCACTGCCTTGATGTAAGACCAGCTTAGCTTATCATATGTTTTCGCTAGGTCAAGCTACATGATCATACCATCTTGCTTATTGCTCTTAAGAGAGTGTACCACCTCGTGCGCTTGTATGATGTTGTTGAGAATCCGTTTTCCTTCCACAAATCCAGTTTTCTCCTATGAGACGAGAGCAGGAAGAAGAGGCTTGAGTCTATTAGTGATCACTTTGGAAATAATTTTGTACACCACATTACATAAGGCTATGGGTCTGAATCTGTCCGGTGTCATAGTTTTTTCCTGCTTTGGAATCAAAGCTATGAAAGAGGCATTAAGAGCTTGCAAAACAGTTTTGGATCTTCTAGGGTCTTCCACAACATCAAGGATATATTGTTTGATTGTTTTCCAGCAAGCTTTGAAGAATTCCACATTGAAGCAATCAGGGCCGGGAGCTTTACCATTTTGCATCTCATTGATAACCTCACTAACCTCCTCTTCAGACACTAGCCTGTTAATATTGTGGTTGTCTTCCTTGGTTACAAGCTTAGGAATGAACTTGGTGAATTTGTTAATGAACCGAGATCTGTCAACGAGAGGCTCGTCTGCTATTCTAAGGAAGTGTTGAACTAGGAAAGATTCCATTTCTTTGTGAGAGATGAGCTCTTCCCCTTGAGAATCTTTAAGTTTTGAAATTTTGTTATGAGATCTGTGATCCAAGGTTGATCTATGAAAAAAATTCGTGTTTCTTTCTCCTTCTCTAATCGACTTCACCCTCGATTTCTGTCTCCAGAAATTCTCCTCTTGCATGCACTGATCGTCCCATTCATTCTGAAGAGAGTCAGCCTGAATTTTCTGTTCCTTGGTAAAACCTTTTGAGATGATGATCTGATTAATCTCCTGGAGTTTCTACTCAAATTCTCTTTTGGCTTTAAAAATATTACCAAACTCTTTTTTGTTCCAATCTTTAAGCCTAGATTTGATGTGTTTAAGTCTCTGCTGCAAAATGAACATTTTAGTGCCTTGAACGTGCATATCTTCTGCCCACCATTTGTCAATATTGTTGGTGAAGTCAGGGTGAGAGAGCCAGACATTTTCAAACCTAAAAGGTCTATTCCTTGGTGTACCCATAAAAGTAGCTTCAAGCTGGATAGGCCAGTGGTCCGAGCCTCCGAAGGGAAGGATTGAAGCTGACATATCAAGGCCTTTGAGAAAGAGGTCCTCTGAGATTATGAATCTATCTAGTTTAGAGGTGACTTGAAAAGCCCCTCCCTTCTTATTATTCCAAGTAAAATTGCCATTTACTATTTTGGTGTCCACTAGCCCTATGTTATTCATGAAGTTCTAGAAGGCAATGGAAACTTTGCCTAGTTTTCTGGTACCGCCTTTTTTCTCTATAAGCAATCTGATCATATTGAAATCCCCAGTCAAAATCCAGAGCATATCAGGATATCTCTCTCTCAGCTTCTCAAGGGAGGTGAGAAGCTTAAGTTTGTCTTCTAGTTTTTGAGGACTGTAGACATTAGTGATCATGTAGATTTGCTTATCACCCAAAGGTTGAATCACCAACGATAGATAGTTCTTAGAAGCTTCAACATCCAGGATTCCAAGTTTTTGAGGATCCCATAGAGTAATAATCCCACCTGCCGAGTTATCCGCTTTAACCTTTAGATACTCATACTTGATCAACCATTTGCTGTGTATCTCTTTGATCTTGTCCATCGAACATTTTGTTTCCTGAATAAAAACCATATCTGATTTTTCTTCTTTCATTCTACTGCTAAGAGTTATTTGTTTCCATTTACTTCCTATACCCCTAATGTTACAGGTTGTAAGCTTCATTAAGAAAGGTTTGTAAAGGAGTAACTGGTAAGATCCCTCATCTTACTTGAGTTAATCATAAGTTTCCCACATTCGGTCAGCAACTCATTCTGTGTTTTTCTTCCTCTTTTCATACCCGTGCTCTTGGAAGAATGCATCAGTGTATCCTCCATCATTTTCACTCCCATATTCTCCTGGCTAACATGGTTTCTTTTGACTCCAGAACACTTCGTTTGTGATCTCCAGAGGAAGAGCTGTTGAACCCTATCAAACTCCTCTTTTGCCAGAGAGTCTACCCCTTTGGTGATTCCCTACTCCAGAAACTTTTCTAGATCTAAATTCTCCCTCTCTAGAATCTCCTGCAGTTCATGGTCTTCTGTTCCAGACTCACTTGGGGTCATCTCGTGGTCCTTACTGAGCTCCATAATGCTCAGCCTGTCATCCTTTTGTTTGTTGTTTTCTGGTATATCCTCCATATTAGTATCCCTTTCCTTCTCAGTGGGAATATTCTTCGATTCTTGGTTTGTCCTATTGCTTTCGCCTTCTTCATCTAAGATCTTGAAACTATTGTGACTCGGTTGTCCGTCTTCATTAGTTTTCTTTTGGTACCGCTTGCCTCCTTTCCCTTTACCCCCAACCTTAGTAAAACCTTCAGGATCCTTGCTTGTAGTGGCTTTCATATTGTTCTCCAACGTGTTCAATGGACAGTCCCTGTATAGGTTCCCACGATTATGGCACTTACGACACCTAAATGGGACGTGTTCATAGTCCATCGCCTGCACCCATTCCTGGTCATACACTTCTAAAATGATTGCATCCAGAAGTGCCCCAGATAAGTCCATTTCCACACATATCCGGGCGAAGGAAGTGTATTTGCCTCTTAGAGTAACATTTGAGATCTTTATAAAATGCCCTAGCTTGTTGCCGATAGCCACTAGAGACTCTGGCAACCAATAATCTAAAGGAAGGGAATAGAGTCTTATCCATACCGGCATTAAGGTGAAAGTTTCTCGTTTTGGGACAAAGTTCATTACCCATGCTCTCATATAAAGGAATGTAGAAGCGTAAAAATAGGGTCCTCCTTCGAACACTCTGTCTTTATCCTCTAAGCTTGTGAACACCACCGTGAAGAAGCCCTTGGACCCAAGGTGAAGGTCAATTTCCCCCTTTGGTTTCCAGTGGTTCCTTATCCATGCTTGCAAAGCCTTCTTCATCGGTCAAATCCCCATAAATTTACAGATAATAGTATACTTCGACATGTGGTCTCTGTGTACTTGCAACTCTGGGTCACTTAAAATGACTTGAGGAATAGTGGTCGACTTGGATTTATAGACCCCTGATGTACTCATAGGAGCAAATTTGGACTACTAACCTCTGTCCTCTTCTCCTTACTAGCTTCTTCATGGTTCTCTTCCTGTCCTTGAGGTCTAATAGTTTCTGCATTCTTCGTCTCTGTTACCTCCTCCGTTGGTTTCTTGAAGCAATGCAATCCAACTCCCTTACTTCTGTCCGTAGCCACTTGACTGTAGGAGGGAGCTGAGCTCCCTCCTCCATGCCTCGCCATGGTGACCAACGAAAAAACCCTAAAGCAAAACCCTCACGGATGGTCCGCTTACTCCCAAAGGGTCTTTTCAGGTGAAATTCATCCATAATATTAATATTAAAAGATTATTATCATTCTTATTCTTAAATCTAATATTCATATTAATATTATTAAATTTAATAACTTTGTTTTAATCCAATATTAAATTTGTTATATTATAATATATAATATATCATGATATATATTAACTCTATATATATGGGAGGTAAGAACAAAGACATAGAATGATAGAGGTGGAGATATAGGGGGAGTGACACGGGAGAGATGGAGATAAACTGAAGGAGAGGGGAGAGGAGGAATGAAAAGAGAGACAGAGAGAGAGAGGAGGGAGGGAGGTAGAGAAGGGTAAAATAGGGAGAGAGGGACACAAAGATGGAGCGGGGAGAGAGAGGAGAGAGGGAGGGATATAGTGAGAGGATTGGAGGGCAGAGGGAGAGGAGAGAGGATTAGAGGGCATAGAGAGAGAGAGAGAGATAAATGTAGAAGAGAAAGGGTGAGAGAGGAAGGATGAGAGAGAGAGAGAGAGAGAAAGAGGTGGGTGAAGAGAGAAAAATGTAAGAGAGAAAGGGTGAGAGAGGAAGGATGAGAGAGAGGACTTGCGAGGGAGGAGGAGAGAGGGAGGGATAGAGATATGGAGTTGGAGGGGGAGAGAGTGAGGGAAGAAGAAAGACACAGAGAGTGAGAAGTGGAGAGAGAGAGGGAGTGACAAAGGAGAGATGGAGAGAAAGAGTGTATGTTTAGGGGTGAGATAAAGAGGCAAAAAAGGAGAGATAGAGAGAAGGGGGCGGAGAAGGAGATAGAAGGAGAGAGGGAGGGATATAATAACATAGGTAGAGATAGAGATAGAGAGAGAGAGTGACAGTGAGAGAGAGGAATAATGAGAGATAATACTTGAGAGAGAGAAGGAGAGTGATGGGGGAACATAGAGGATCAAAGGGTAGAGAGAGAGAGAGAGAGATGGGGGAAGAGAGAGAGGGGTAGGAGAGAAAGGGGGAGAGAGGAAGTACAAGAGATCGAGCATATTTGAGAGAGAGGAGGAGAGAGGGAGGGAGAGAGGAGGAAAGGGAGGGAGAGAGGAGGAGAGGGAAGAAGAAATACATAGAGAGTGAGAAGTGGAGAGAGAGAGGGAGTGACAAGGGAGAGATGGAGAGAGAGTGTGTGTGTGTTTGGGGGTGAGATAAAGAGACAAAGAAGGAGATATGGAGAGAATGGGGGAGAGAAGGAGAGAGGAGAGAGGGAGGGACATAGTAACAGAGTTGGAGGGTGAAGAGTGTGTGTGAGAGAGAGAGAGAATGTGAAAGAGTGGAGGAGGGAGGGAATTAGAGATGTAGTTGGAGGGGGAGAGAGAGAGAGGTAACTAATCAAATTTAAAATTAGAATGACCAGATTAATCTGAGACATATTTAGCATATTTAAAATGATTATATTAATATTAGATGAATTTACGTATTATTGATAAAATTAATCATATGTTTGTTAGATTTTCTTTGGTTGCACATGACTGAAATCAACCTAGATCCATCTTAACTCTGGATCTATCAAGCGCTGAGAGGGATCAAATCTCTCAAGGTGCAAACATTTCCTCAAGTTTTGCTCTCAAAAAATAGGTTTGCACCTTGAGAGATGTGATCCCTCTTGGCGCTTGATAGATCCGGAGTTAAGATGGATCCAGGCTGGAAGAGGTTTGCACCTTAAGAGATATGATCCCTTTTGGCGCTTGGTATATCCAGAGTTAAGATGGATCTAGGCTGGAAGAGGTTTGCACCTTAAGAGATATGATCCCTTTTGGCGCTTGATAGATCCGGAGTTAAGATGGATCTAGGTTGGTTTTACATTAAATGGATGATCTTAAAAATTTGTTAAATTTTAACTATAAAAATATAGTTTATTTAAAACAATCCAAGATCCATCTTGATTCCAAATCCAACTTAGTAGATCCGAGTTAAGATGGATCTATGCTAGTATAATTTCCCCATTTAAATGACCTATTTTCTACATGAATACCATGGGTTCTCCAATACCATGAGTCTTGGCATTTTATTTTAATTATTATTTTTATTTTTTTGTTTTATTTTGACTCACTTAAGAAGTTTACATTACATTACATTAATCTTTTTTATTTTATTTTATTTATGTAATTTGACTTAGCCAAAATGTTAAATATTACATTAAAACACCTCTATTATCCTTGGTTGGAGAGCATCTCATGACACAATCCCAACCTAGATCCATCTTAGCCCCGCGCTAAAAGGGATAAAATCTCTTGAGACACGAACCTCTTTTAAAGATAAAATAGATTTGATCCTTCTCGAGGCATAGATCCAATGTTAAGATGGATATATTATTAATGGAAGCTAATATTTTTCTTGGATCCTTCTCATTGAGAGGTGTAGGATTGATCTAAAGATCATCCGATTCTAATAAGTATTCATGGAGATATGAATTTATTTGTGTTATGGGACAATTCGTTAAGGTCGGCCAACAACCAAATAAACCCCACTTGTGCTCAACATTTTAGTATAAATAGAGGTGGACTTCAAGTCATTCCAACACACTTGGGATCTCTTCCTCTTTACTTGTCTTTGGGTTTTAGTAGGAGGAGAGATCCTAAGGGATAATGCTGCCCTAATCTAGAGGGCAGAAGCCAGAACTTCCGGAACAGTTGGAATTGTCAGAACTGTTGGGAACTGCTGGAACTATCAGAACTGCTGAGAACAACCATAACAGCAGGAACTGTCGGAACTGCCGGGAACATACGGAACAACCAAAACAACGGAAACTGTCAGAAATTGATGCGAACAACCAGAATAGCTAGAACTGCCAGAAACTGTCGGAACATCCAGAATTGTCGGATCATCCAAAACTGCCAGAATTTCCGGAACATCCGGAACTATCGGATCATCCAAAACTGTTGGAACTACCAAAACAACTGGAACTGCTGGAACAACAGGGAATTGTCGGAGCATCTGTCTTCGAAGGAGAGCAGCATGCAAGGGACAACTAGCTAACATTGGGACAGTTGTATGGTACTTAGCAGCAAATACACCAAGCATGCAAGGGACAACTAGCATGCAACAACAAGCATGCTAAGGACAACAAACATGCTAGGGAAAACAAGCATGCTAGGGATAGCAAACAAGCAAGGGACAACAAGCAAGCAAGGTGCAGCCAGAGCATAGGTCAGTACGACAACATGGTGTAGCAATGGCACATAATGCAGTACAATGATGGGTACAATCATGATTAATGAAGCGTGATGAGATGCAACATAGTGATGATGGGTGCAACATGGTACAGTGCGGTGAGGTGCAGCATGATGAAGAAATGTAGCACAACGATAGGTGAAGGAGTCACCTTGGAGAATCAGTTGAAGCAGCATGACTTCAACTGATCTCATGTATCATCTTCTTAGAGATGATCTTTTCTCTTATCTAGATAAGTCAAAGCGTTGACTTTTGTTGTAAGCGTACTATCTCTCTCTCTCTCTTTCTTGAACTATTGAAGAACATATAAGAAGAATTGATCAAGGGTTTCCCCACATTGGGGTTTGTCCCTGGCCAGCACCACATCTTGTGTCCTCTTGTCTTGGCTTGTCTTCTGCGATTTATGTTTGTGTTCTATCTACAATTTACTTTAATGCTGATGTGATTGATAATTTGGAAAAGATATTGAGCTAACTGTGAAAATTGAAATAAATTTCTCTAAGCATAGAACATACCTAAAATTAACATGGTGTCAGAGCTGAGGTGAAGACAATGCCCAAGCAAGAGTGAAAGAGAAATCACTGAAGATAGTTGGGAAAGGACAAAAGGATCAGTGGATTCCTCATCCCTCTTCAAATTCACCGAGGGTGAAGTCGAAGCAGAGAATATTATCAAAATGGCTCAACAGAAGTTTCTGATGGCCTACCTAAAGATCATTTCATTGGGAAGTCCAAATCTAAGGGTGGAAGGAAAGGCAAATGCCTTGGTTGCAATAAGTTCGGCCATTATGTGAAGGAATGTCTGAATGGCAGAGACACATCTCTTGATGAAGATAACAATTATTCCAGGGACATCTTCAATGATCAAAGGAATGGCAGGTAATGCAAGTCATCAAGGAAATGTCCGACTCTTAAAAAAAAGCAAGGAACCCCGAGTATGAAGAATCAAATGTTGTTTTTGATAATATAAATAAGCATTATCTTGTATTAGCCCTCTCCTTCAAATTCTTTGGGAATCTAGCTTATTGATTGTAGTGCTTCAAGGCACTTCATCGGATAGTAGGGTGCACTCTCTAATTTGGTAGAGATGGAAACAATCGTGGGATTATACTTGGAGCTGATGCCACCTATCTCGAAAAGGGTGTAGGTAATGTTACCCCTCAATTGAATGAGGGTAACTTGATTCATTTACAAAATTTCTTTTATGTACCTAATCGCAAGAAGAACCTGGTGCACATTTTGGCAATGGAAGTCAAAGGTTACAGGGTGGCACTCATCGATGGAAAGGTACGTGTTTGAAAATAGAATTTTCAAAGATGTTTTTGAGTTCAGGGTTGTATCAAGTTGCAGGAAGTCCAATGGGGACCATGTCCATCAACACATAGCACCGAAGGTCTGTGAGTCAGATGGTGACAGGGATGTCTGAATTCAAAAAGAGCATGAAAGTACATGTCTGAGATGTACCGAAGGAAAATCTTACAAGGGGACCATTACCCTCATGTAGCAGGTCCATAGGTTTGGAACAACCTGAGGGGTTTGAGATTCATGATTAGGAATCTCACGTATGCAGGTGGAAGAAAGCCCTCTATGGCTTGGAGCAAAATTCCCCGGGCGTAGTATGATAGGATTGATCGCTGTTAGATGAAGCTGAGATTCACTAAGAGTGAAGCCAACCGAAACCATTGTTTGAAGGTTGTGGATAATAGACCTCTCATACCGGCACCTTCTGAGAACGACCTATCTCTGATAGGTGCAGACTCTCTCACTTGCAGAAGTAAGAGGGAGTTGGATTCTGAATGTGGAATGGTAAACTGCAAGCCCGTGACTACCTCAAGGATCTTAACTTTCAAAAGTTATATAGTGATGAAGTCGGAGCGGATTTGGGAAATGCCTATGAGTTTCATAAACTCATTCGCATTGATGTTCTTGGTGAACTTATGTCCAGACATATGTTTTGCAGTTAGCATGGTGAGCTCATATTTGGTTGAGCCTCACTGGATTGGTGCCAAGAATCTTCTGAGATATCTTTGGGCCACAATCTCTAATGGATTGAGATCCACTGTTGGAAATATGAAACTGCATGATTATTCGAATGTTGACTGGGCAGGCAGTGTGGAGGATCACTAGAGCACTTCTCAGTGCTGGTTCTCTTTGGATTTTGCTTCGATATCATGGATGAGTAGGAAGTAAAAGTCAGTTGCTATAAGCACTGTCGAGACCAAATACATAGCTACGAGTATGATCTTGTGTGAAGCTGCATGGTTGCTGAAGCTCTTAAGTGAGCTGTTTGTACACATGATGAATACCACTATGATTCTCTGTGACAACCAGAGGGGGGATTCGATTATTGAGGAATCTCGTATTCGATGATTGCTCCAATAGATAGAAATCATATACTACCTTATCTGGGATATGGTAAGTCGATGAGCGAGGAGGCTCCATTGCATTGAGACTGATGTACAGGTTGCAAACATTTGTCAAAGCCCCGTGGAAAGGTCAAATGTGTGACTTTCCCGAATGACTTGGAGTTGTTGAGAGACCTTCTTATAAGGTTCCTACATGTTTCATGCATTGAGCTCTAAGAGCTCTGGGGTCTTGGGGTACCTATTGGAGCAACATACAACCACAGGGCGACTCACCCTCCCCTGGTGGTGTGCTATGTATAGGACGATAGGTTCAACCTTCCCCTGTGATACCCCGTGGCAATTGTGAAACATGATGATTAGTTCTCCTGTGGGCTTGGATGATTAGTTCTCCCGTGGCAAATGTGAAACGGGATGATTAGTTCTCATGTGGCAACTGTGGAACATGATGATTAGTTCTCTTGTGGGCCGCGATGATTAGTTCTCCCATGGAAACTGTGGAACATGATGATTAGTTATCCTGTGGGTCGGGATGATTAGTTCTCTTGTGGGCCGGGATGATTAGTTCTCCCATGGCAACTGTGGAACATGATGATTAGTTCTCATGTGGGCTGGGATTATTAGTTCTACCATGGAAACTGTGGAATAGGATGATTAGTTCTCCTATGGGCCGGGATGATGAGTTCTCTCGTGGCAACTGTGAAATAGGATGATTAGTTCTCCTGTGGAAACTATGGGGCAGGATGATTCATTCTCCTATGGACAGGATGATTAGTTCTCCTATCAAGGCATCCTACCCATGCAGTCTAGGACTCATGGGAAGTACCTCTCATCTAATCAATGAGCAAGGAAATGGGGTTAGGAACCATAGTAGTACTATCGATGGACGCATCGATGTATCTACCGTACTCCCTATGCTAGGATGACCTCCATTGATCTAGGAACAATGAAACTGATCTGGGATCAGTATGAGTGGTTTGAGACACTCTCTTGTGATATTGATCTTGGATCAATAAAACTGAATTCGTGCTAGTAAGAGTGATGTGACACACTCTCTTCAGATGAAACTGACTTTGGGTCAATAGAGAATGGTATGAGACATTCTCGATCAATTCTTCTTCTTCATGGTTCAACAGAGCTCAGCAAAGCAGAGCAGTGCAGGGCACTGATGGCAGAGATAGTATAGTCAGACATATGGATTAGCAGATGGAGTTCTCCCTAGTTGAGAGGGAGTGTTAAAATTGGAAACTAGGGCCAAAATCCACATGGGTCATATTATTAATGGAAGCTGATATTTTTCTTGGATCCCTCTCATTGAGAGGTGTAGGATTGATCTAAAGATCATCCGTTTCTGAAAAGTATTCATGGAGATATGAATTTATTTGTGTTATCAATTTGTCAAGGTCAGCGGGCAACCAAATAAACCCCACTTGTGCTCAAAGTTTTAGTATAAATAAAGGGGGCCTTCAAGTCATTTCAACACACTTTGGATCTCTTCCTCTCTACTTGTCTTTGTGTTTTAGTAGGAGGAGAGATCCTAAGGGATAACACTTCCCTAATCTAGAGGGCATAAGCTGAAACTGCCGGAATAGCTAGAACTGACGGGAATCGCCGCGAACTGTCGGGAATCGAGGGAACTGCCAGAACTATCGGGAACAACTGGAACAACCGAACTGTCGGAACTATCGGGAACAGTTGGAACTACCGGGAATGGTTGGAACTGCTGTAAACTACCGCAAACAACCGGAACAGTCGGAACTGTTGGAACATCCAGAACTACCGGGAACTGCTGGAGCTGCCAGAACTATCGGGAACTGCCAGAACTGCTGGGAATTTCCGGAACCGTCGGAGTTGTTGGAACTGCCGAGCATGGAAGGGACAACTAACTAACGTTGGAACAGTTGTATGGTACTTAGCAGCAAATACATTAAGCATGCAATGTTACAGCTAGCATGCAAGGGACAAATAGCATGCAAGGGACAAATAGCATGCAACAACAATCATGCTAAGGAAAACAAGCATGCTAGGGACAACAAGCATGCTAGGGACAACAAGCAATCAATGGACAACAAGAAAGCAAGGTGCAACCGGAGCATAGGTCAGTACGACAACATGGTGTAGCAATGGCACATAATGCAATACAGTGATGGGTACAATCATGATTAATGAAGTGTGATGAGATGCAACATAGTGATGATGGGTGCAGCATGGTGTAGCGCAGTGAGGTGCAACAGAAATGCAACACAATGATAGGTGAAGGAGTCACCTTGGAGAATCAGTTGAAGCAACATGTCTTCAAATGATCTCATGTATCATCTTCTTAGAGGTGATATTTTCTCTTATCTAGATAAGTCAGAGTGTTGACTCTTGTTGTAAACGTACTCTCTCTCTCTCTCTCTCTCTCTGCTAAACTATTGAATAACATATAAGAAGAATTGATCAAGGGTTTCCCCACATTGGGGTTTGTCCCTAGCTAGTGCCACATCTTGTGTCCTCTTGTCTTGGCTTGTCTTTTGCAATTTATGTTTATGTTCTATCTGCAATTTACTTTAATGCTGATGTGATTGCTAATATGGAAAAGATATTGAGCTAACTGTGAAAATTCAAATAAATTGCTCTAAGCATATAACATACCTAAAATTAACAATATAGACTGGTTTTTACAAACAAATATACCATATCTAGGTTGGATCCATCTCTCCCTCTCTCTCTTCCTTCCTTTCTCTCTCACCTCCCTCAGTCTCTCCCCCCATCTCTCTCTGTTTACCACCACTATCTCCCTCCCTCTCTCCTTCTCTTTCTCCCCTCCATCACTATGTCTCCATCTTTTTCTTCCCTCTCTATCTTCTCTCCTTCTCTTTGTCTCCCCCCCTCTTTATCTTCCCTTTTGCTCCCTCTTTCTCTCCTCTCCTTCTCTCTGTCTTCCCTCCTCTCCTCTCCATCTCGGTCTTTCCCTCCCCTCCCCCCTCTCTTTCCCTCCCCTCCCTCTCTTCATTCTCTCTCACCTCTCCCCTACACCCCCTCCTCCCCTTCCCCCCTCCCTTTCTATCTCTCTCTCTCTCTCTCTCTCTCTCTCTCTCTCTTTGTGCATTGGGCCACGGTATTGTAAAAAATAAACTATTAAGTTAATAATATCCATGGTTAAGAAACTTGTTATATTGTAAATTTATTGTAAATATTAAATTTTTTATGTTCTTATTTAATTTAATTTAAACATGGTCATGGAATCATTACGAGTCCTTGCCAAGAAAGGACTCTAACAATCCATTTGCCAATCGCTATTAGTTTGCATTAGCCAATGCAAATTATAATGTTTAATTTTGAAAAATAAATATTTATTTTCCAATATTGTGAAATTTTTTTTTGAACATTTGATTGGATCATAACTGTATTATTGCAACCTTTTCACAATATAATGCCACGTGGATAACTTGCATATTTTATGCCATAATTTATGGATATGGTTGCAATATTCAATCAAATAAATAACTAGCCTAATCCATTTTAACTCTCGATTTCTCAAGCCTAGGGATCAAATCTCTTTTCACTATAAATGAGGTTTGAATATGGCGAGATTTGATCTCTCTCGGCCAAGATAAGATGGATCTAGGTTGGTTTAGTTCCCTCCTTTAAATAGGTTATAGTCCACATGAATACCATGGGTTCTCATAAACATAGAGCTCAAAAACCACTGGTAACTTGACCAACTCAAGTTTACCTCAATATTTTAGTTTAAAGTTAATTTTATTTTATTTAGTGTAATTTTTGTTTTTCATTTTATTTTATTTTGACCTAGTAAAAATGTGGATCTAGGTTGGTTTAATTCCCTCCTTTAAATAGGTTATAGTCCACAAGAATACCATGGGTTCTCATAAACTTAGAGCTCAAAAAAACCTGGTAACTTGGCCAAGTCATGTTTACCTCAATATTTTAGTTTAAAGTTAATTTTATTTTATTATAGTATTATTTTTGTTTTCATTTTATTTATTTTGACCTAGTAAAATGTTTACAAAGACATTACATTACATTGGTTACAAATCCCTACCATATAGGCTAGAGAAGAGCCTCTAGCTTAATTAGACTAGCCACCCATCTTAATTTTGGAATCTATCCAGGCCTAGAGAGGGATCAAATCTTGGAGGTGCAAATATTTCTCAAGTTTTGCACTCAAAGAAACACCTTGCACCTCAAAGAATATTTTCGGGGTTAAGATGGATCTAGGTTGGTTATATATTACTATGTAATATCTATAAATTTGTAATTAATACTGTCTCTTTCTTATTCCCTCTCTATAAATCTTTTGAACCCCAACATACACTCTCTCTTCCATATCCTTCTCTCTCTCTATCACCACTCTATTCTCTCTCTATCTCTCTGCTCTCTTCCTCCCATGCTTCCCTCTCCCTCACACTCTCTCCATAATCTCTCCTTCAACTCCCATTCTCTCTCCACTTACTCCTCTATGTCTTTCTTCTTCCCCCCCTCTCTCTCCCCTTCCAAGTCCATCTCTCTCTCCCTTCCTCTCCTTGTCATTCTCTCCCACATCCCTTTGTCTCCCCCATCACTCTCTCTCTTCCCTTTAACTTTGTAACTATCTCGCTCCCTCTCTCTTCCTTTTAACTATGTAACTATCTCCCTCCCTCTCTCTTCCCTTTAACTTTGTAACTATCTCCCTCCCTCTCTCCTCCTCTCTCTCCCTCCAACGTACTCCAGATCTCTCTCTCTCTCTATATGCCCTCTCTCATCCCCCTCCATCTTTAACTCTGGATCTCTCTCTCTCTAATCCCCTCCTCTCCTCCCCTTCTAGCTTAACTCTGGATCTATCTCCTCTATCCCCGTCCTCTCTCTCTTTATTCCCTCTCTCATATCCCTACACCTCCCCATCTCTCCCTTTCCTCTCTCTCTCTCTTCTTTCTCTCTACATATGATGGAGAATTTTCATTTATGTAATCATTGTTATATGTCTTTTCTAATATATTTTAACATTTTAAAATTGATAGCCATAGCATTTGGGCCATGGTATTGTAAAAAAATAAATTAATAGTTAAATATTCCATGGTAGAAATTTGTTGTATTATAATTATTGCAGATATTAAGGTTTTATGTTTCTTAGTTAAATAAATTTAAACATGGTCTGATCATTATGAGTCCTTGCGCAAGGCATCCAATTTGTCAACCACTATTAGTTTAGCATTGGACAAGATGCAATTATAATGTTTAATTTTGAAAAAGAAAATAATATTTATTTTTAAATATTATGAAAATAAATAAATTAAATATTGGTGATTGGCCATAACCTTGAAGTAAATTACTGGCAACCTTTTCCAACAATTAAATAGCCATGGATATTATTGCATATTTTATGCGATATGGTTGCAATATTCATGCACGATTTTTAGATATTTGTGTAGTGATTTTTTATTCTTAATCTTTGGAGGGAAGAAAAAAAAAAGAAAAAAGAAAAAAGAAAAAAGAAAAAAGAAAAAAAAAAGAAACATACTTGAAAATGATTTATACTCAAGTAAATAACATATATACCATTAATTACTTCCCACTATAATTTAAGCAAGTCTTTGTATAAAAAATGGGTAGAAATAATATGTAATAAATATACTTGTAGCACTTACCTCCCACCATTAATTATGTTTTCTTCAGCACTTATGGAAGAATAAAATTGTAAATGTGTAAACTTACTAGTGTTTACTACCCACCAAAATTTGTATATCAACCATTATTAATTTAGCATTGACCAATGTAACTTATAATTATTTATGCAATTTTTCTGAGAACATAATTTCTAACTTGACTTGAATGAGTATATTAAAATCAAATAAATAACTAGCCTAATCCATTTTTACTCTATAGTTATCAAGCAAGGGATCAAATCTCTTTTGACTCTAAAAGAGGCTTGCATATGGCCATATTTGATCTCTCTCGGCCAAGATAAGATGGATCTAGGTTGGCTTAATTTCCTCCTTAGATAGGTTATAGTACACATGAATACCATGGGTTCTCATAAACTTAGAGCTCAACCAAGTCAAGTTTACCTCAATATTTTAGTTTAAAGTTAATTTATTTTAATATAGTGTTATTTTTGTTTTTCATTTTATTTTATTTTGACCTAGTAAAAATGTTTACAAGACATTACATTACATTAGGTTACAACATCCCTACCATACTAGGCTAGAGAGAGCCTCTTAGCTTAATTAACTAGCCCAAACCCATCTTAATTTTGGATCTATCAGGCCTAGAGAGGGATCAAATCTCTGGAGGTGCAAATATTTCCTCAAGTTTTGCACTCAAGAAACACATTTGCACTCAAGAATATTTTCGGGGTTAAGATGGATCTAGGTTGGTTATATATTACTATATAATATCTATATTTGTAATTATATGTCTCTTTCTTATTCCCTCTCTATATCTTACCCCCAAACATACACACTCTCTCTCCATATCTCTCTCTCTCTATCCCCTCTATTCCTCTCCCTCTATCTCTCTGCTCTCTTCCCTCCCATGCTCCTCTCTCCCTCACACTCTCTCCATATCTCCCTTCACTCCCATTCTCTCTCCACCTTTCTCCCTCTATGTCTTTCTTCTTCCCCCCCTCTCTCTCCCCTTCCAAGTCCATCTCTCTCTCCCTTCCTCTCCTTGTCATTCTCTCCCACATCCCTTTGTCTCCCCCATCACTCTCTCTCTTCCCTTTAACTTTGTAACTATCTCGCTCCCTCTCTCTTCCTTTTAACTATGTAACTATCTCCCTCCCTCTCTCTTCCCTTTAACTTTGTAACTATCTCCCTCCCTCTCTCCTCCTCTCTCTCCCTCCAACTTAACTCCAGATCTCTCTCTCTCTCTATGCCCTCCTCTCTCCCCTCCATCTTAACTCTGGATCTCTCTCTCTCTATCCCCTCCTCTCTCCCCTCTAGCTTAACTCTGGATCTATCTCTCTCTATCCCCTCCTCTCTCTCTTCATTCCTCTCTCTGCCTATCCCTTACACCTCCCTCTCTCTCCCCTTCTCCTCTCTCTCTCTCTCTCTCTCTCTCTCTACATATGATGGAGAATTTTCATTCTATGTAATCATTGTTATATGTCTTTTCTAATATATTTTACATTTTAAATTTGATAAGCCATAGCATTGGGCCATGGTATTGTAAAAAATAAATTAATAAGTTAATAATATCCATGGTTAAGAAATTTGTTGTATTATAAATTTATTGCAGATATTAAGGTTTTATGTTCTTATTAATTAAATTTAAACATGGTCATGGAATCATTATGAGTCCTTGCCAAGGCATCCATTTGTCAAACACTATTAGTTTAGCATTGGACAATGCAAATTAT